>JBCAUG010007504.1:0-11286 GCA_038406175.1 Haplosyllis leylae
TGTCTGTCTGTTTGTCTATCTACTGTTGTGTGCCTGTCTGTCTGTTTGTCTATCTACTGTTGTGTGCCTGTCTGTCTGTTTGTCTATCTACTGTTGTGTGCCTGTCTGTCTATTTGTCTATCTACTGTTGTGTGCCTGTCTGTCTGTTTGTCTATCTACTGTCATGTGCCTGTCTGTCTGTTTGTCTATATACTGTTGTGTGCCTGTCTATCTGTTTGTCTATCTACTGTTGTGTGCCTGTCTGTCTGTTTGTCTATCTACTGTTGTGTGCCTGTCTATCTGTTTGTCTTTCTGTCTGTCTGTCTAATTCTCACTCTCTTTTTCTGCCTGTCTGTCTCTGCCTGTCCGTCTGTTTGTCTGTTTCTCTGTCTGCCTGTCTAATTCTCTCTCTATCTTCAGGCAGTGCCGTGGCGCACAATCTGATGCGGAACGGTCACAACGTCCAGTCCTTTCACGATGCTAACGGCGCAATGCCAACAGTGAGTTTACTCGTCTCGATTTAGTGAACACGTATGTTACAAGACGTTTTGCCTAAATGACTTTCGCTGAATTCAGTGAATCATGACAAAATCCAAAAGTAGTATGGTTACCAGAGATACTCCATACCTGACAACAGACACATTCCTAGATGTAGTAGCAAAAATATTTCTATTACTATCTGTGGGATGGTATCTATCCCCAGTGGTGAGTCACAATGGATTTCTTACCAGAGGTAGTAAAGGAAATGCACATGCTATTACCACAAATGGTAGTATATCTGTTGCCAGCTGGGTAATACCTCTGGAAACCACACCATTTCTTGATTTTGTCATGATTCATTGAATTTGGTGAATTCAGTGAAATTTATAGAGGAAAATCCCTGTTGTTTCTCGGTAATCTATATGACCTGTTACCAATGGGCTCTCTTGCTGCCAACCGGTGTAGCATTCTAGCCTGCACACTTTTCCATTGCCCACAGAGCAGTACACACACCTCGTCCATTTCGCCACATCGCTCTCACAATCGTTACTGTCACAGAAGGATTTGGGAAAGGAAATTTGTATTTCAATAGAATGAACGCCTTATTTGGTAACCCCACAGGGTGTACATAAATAGTAGGAACATTTTCCAGTTTTCCATCGGATACTGGAAGATGCAAGGCGTAACAGAATAATAAAGTTTTTCGTGAATTGCTACTTTGCAGGACTGGTAAATAGAAACCATATCTGTGCATGTTTTTAAGAAAGTTGACATTTTCGCCAGTGAAACAACGAACAAATGTGTGAACTGTATCGTATTTGTTTTCGGTTAGCGACTGTCGTTGTGGTTCTTCCTCTGGGACCAGCATAGCCTTTTTGTGACGACATATGTTTGTGTTTACAGTGGGGGAGACCACTTATTGTGGAGAAGTTGAAGCGATACGACAGTGTGAAGGAAGTGGCGGAGAACAGCGATGTGGTTGTAACAGCTGTGGGGAAACCGCACCAGATCAGAGAGGTATTATTTCTTAGACTTATATTTTGTTTACTTGATAAAGACAAGGTGGGTCTCTTCATGAAAAAGTGACCATAAATTATGCATAAAACTTGATCAGGGTGTAGGCGCGTTCCCTAAATTTCTTGGGTGTGATTTTCTACCAGTAAGCTACATATGAATTTAATCTTGTGAGAAATGCGTACCATTTGGAACATCTTTGGTATTGTATGCTGTGATTTTATAGACAGAAAGCCATGCATGATAGAACATATTAAAGGATAGTTTCACTAATCTCCAGTTTTTAAGTCCTGTCGTCGATTTGGTTCGTCAGATTCTTTTTGGTTTGCTTATTGGTGGGTATTTCAGAAAGAATGGTTTCAGCTCTGGTGGAGAATTTCATTTAAAGCTGTAGGGGCAGCGCATGTTGCCCATCCTCTTTGGTACAAGGAGACAGCAAATGGAAGCTACTCAGTATTTTTTCTTGCTGAACGAATGAAGGAATAAACCTGAACATCAAATAAATTTGGCATCATTACATCATTATTTTGATCCAAAAATTTAACCCCAACACCCTCCCCCTCTTTAACCAAAATTTCTTCATTTTCAAGCAGTTTTCGGGAAAATTGGTCAAATAGTAGGTTGGCGACCCCTTAGAAGTTGGCGGTCCCTTTGAGAAATCCTGGATCCGCCACTGCCCAACTGTAATATTGTTTAATGACGTCCAGCCGGAGTGGCCGAGTGGTATACAGTGCTGTGCTCGCCGCTAAGATGGTCGTGGGTTCGAGCCCTGGCCCGAACCTCCACCAATGCTTTTGGACACATCTGCAAGTAGGTGGATCAAAAAGGCTCAGCTGCCATGCTGATCTCTATACAGTCAGCAGGTGTTACACTAGAGATGAATCTGAGGATCACGTAGGCCAGATAGAATGCAAAAGGGATCCATCCGGGCTTTGAAACCCAGAGCAGACGTCACCAGAAGAAGGGGTATCAGTGGCCCCACGAAAAAGACTTATGACCTCCGAAAATTTTAACAAAAATATTGTTTAATGACATTTTGTTTTCATTATTCTTCATCGCCTATGCTCCATACAGGCTGTGTTGGGTGCGGACGGTTTGTTTGACGGACTCAGTGAAGGAGACATCTGGATCGACCACACGACGAGCAGCTACGAACAGACAATAGAACTGACGGGTGAGGCAGCTAAACGTGGATTCAGACCCGTCGAGTGTCCCATCACTGGAGGTAAGGTTCTGAGAGGAACAGATGATAGAACTGACGGGAGAGGCAGCTAAACGTGGATTCAGACCCGTCGAGTGTCCCATCACTGGAGGTAGCCCACTTAGTGGATTTTTTCGGGTTGAGTTTGTGTTTGTGTTTGAGGAAGCGTTTGAGTAATGACAAATCGTCACTTATTGCTTGTCAGAGAAGTGATGATTAAGCCATTGTCACTATTGACATTTTTGGTGCCAAAAATATCAATAGGCAATGGCTAAATCATCACTTTTTCAAATGCAAACGCAAACTCCAGCTGAACATTCACGCCCACTTAACTCCAAAGTCAAAATGAATGACGAAGCAATAAATTAAGGAAAGTTTGGTCAACTTCATTTGTGAAGCGAAATCATTGTCGTAGCAGGATGTCCTCATTATGGTAACATACTTAAGTAAGGTTGTGCAATGACCCGAAACCGTGCTTTCCAAGTTGGCTACTTTTCTCTATATATATTCATTGAGTCGTTCTTTTAAAATTTGTAAACATAGTCCTTCTTTGAGATGCCATTTCGACACCTGCTGTTGGGATTTTTATTATGATTGCCCCGGGTTTTAAAGTTACGGTGGATTCCCTGGCTTGCATGCTTTTTATCTGAGCACGAATGATTCCTTCAAAATCTTGTATTTTTGCAGAAAATTTAAAAAGTAATTTTAACCCCAATACAATTATTCATCGTCAAAGTGTCACATTTTTTTGCAATCTGGACGAATTAACCAAAAGGCTCCAGTGTAGTTCACAGCATGCGTCTTTGGTAAAATGTTCGACTGGAAATCCGACGCCTATGTCATTTTTTTTTGACAAAAACTGTTTTCAGAATGATTTTGTTTTTGATTAATTACCCAAAGGTGTAACTCGGTTTAATTCAGCGGTATCGGAGTCATGTTTTCTGGAACAGGTGACGGGGGCCAATTTATTTTGCCACAAAAATGCAGGAAAACGAAAATGCAAACATTTATTTACATCCATTGATTTCTCGGGTATCATTTTGTAGGCCTTGCAGCCCTGAGAAATGGTGGGATGGCAGCCTTCCTTGGAGGGGAAGACAAAACAGTAGAAGAGGTTTAGAAAGCAAATCACATACAGTTTATCACTTGATAATATTTTGGTTTACATAATCGAGCGAAGACTTAACAGTCACAAAGATTATCCTTAATCCAGCCTGTATTTACGTTTTTAGGCCAAACCAATTGTAGCAGCAAGTTGCAGCACTTTCGTTCATGTGGGACCAGTGGGAACCGCGACCATTGCAAAGGTATTCAAAGGTACTATATTCTTGCAAAGGTATTTTATCCTGGAATGGTATTTTATTATTTTAATGGTAAGGTATTTAAATTGTGTATTTTTTGTGGTTATCATGTTGGTTTTTGTATGTGTTTTTCCCCACAAAAGCACCATGATAAATTAATAATTCAGGTTAGATTTTTTCAATGTTTTTCATTTGCCCCAAATTGCCAGCTCAAATGTGCCAAAATAATTTCCCAATATTTGCAGGTTATGTCCAATATGCTTTGCGGTGTGAACTTTATAGCAGGATACGAAGCCTTAATGGTGGCCAAAAAGGTACCCATGTATATCTACTCTCAAAGACACTGTGACGTGAGATTATCCTTGGAGTAATTTTGAGTGTTCCACCTGCCTCACGATAGAGTTATCCTTCTGCGCTGACAAAGATTTGTTCCAACTTTAAACAAAACAAGTTCGGTTGGTGAGCATTTAAAGAGACACGAAGATCTCACTGAAGTGAGATGATCCTCGGATTCACTTCTAGTGCTACACCTTTCTTTCAGGCTGACATAGACTTGAAGCGGTTCTGGGAAGCAATCCGTGTTAGTTCGGGAACGTCGTTTTCCTGGGAGACAGCGGCTCCTTTCATCTTCAACCAGAACTATGAGTCGGACTTCACCATTGATCTACACTGCAAAGACTTCGCTCTGGGTAAACCTACAATATTGACTTTAGTCCTTTTTGTTGGGCGTTTGTGAATACCCTTATTTTGGAGTTCTTGTGATAATGATAATAATCCAAATAATTTTTTTTAAAAAATAGGGAAAATAAGTACGTTTTGTTGGGATACTGATAATATTGTTTTGGACTTTTGGTAAATTCTGCCCTGATTTTCAAAGCCAGGGTAGATCCTCCTCACATGTAACCATCAATTCACTTATGCCATTACCACTGTTGATAATCTAATGAAGTAGTCAATAAAGTTAAACATTTCTGAATGAAAATGAGAATAGTACTAAAATTTAAAGAAATTGCTAAGAAAGACTTGGCCGCTCTTTGTTGAAGACGACAATTTCATCACAAATTTACTTTAGCTTGGTCCTCACATCCAATGGATCCACCAATGCTAATTCTCGCCGAACTTGCCCAAAATCCACGTTTTCAAAGAAAGCAGGGTCTATGGTGGTGTAGAACCAAGATGGGGGTTCAAGCTTATTATTTGGCCATTTTTTCCCCAAAAACTGCATGGAAAGGAATGAAATTGGACCCGGGACACGCTTCCCTAGCGCCCCCTCCCCGGATCCGCCAATGCCATCCAGGAATTACCTGTTGTTCATTAGTGTTTGCATTATGATTTGTGTCGGTGAATCTATCAATTTGAACATCACACAAATCGTAATACAAACCCCTGTGAAATTTACACCAGCTTTTGTGTAATTTTTGAACACGATTAATGTGTTTTCATGTTTGGTAACACATCTGTGTAAACTTCATAAGAAATCATCCCTTTTCTAGGAGCTAAAATAGCAGAGAACTATGACGTTCCCATGGAGATAAACGCCTTAACGCAACAAATATTTAATCGATCTCGCAGCAAGTTTGGTAAAGAAGCTGGGTAAGTTCGTCCGCTTGTTTTTAGTGTTCGCGGTATCGCAGAAAACTTGTGTCTTCAGTTCAGGTCTGAACTAGTAATTTGCTCGAGGCATCCATCAATTAATAAGCCCAGAATTTGTCAGTATTAATTTTCAGTGTCAGGTCCAGGCTTTGTCGGACGTGGGTGACCGTCTAACTGTAATGGCGTATTCAGACTGCATGGGAATGGGACTAGAACAGGTACAGCGAACTGGATCAGCACAATAGGAAACAATAGATCCAGATTCCTTTCCATATCTCGGACCAGTGTGAACATTTCTGTACAATTTATTAGGACCCATTGTTGCAGATCCCATTCCCTGTAATGTCCCGGTCCTGTTCCTGTGCGGTGTGAATAAGCCATAAGTGGTGGTCGAGCGACAACCTCTCTTTTGGTTAGTTTTTTCTGCAAAAACTTACATAAAAATGAAAACAATTGACCCGAAAACCCTATGCCCCTTCAAACCTTCAAACCCCTTCAATGTATCGTACGTGGCGACCCACGGTCCAGTACGTAATAAGTACATGATGTTTTTTTATCAAATGCGATGTTCTTAAAGCTTGTTCCTACTGTGCAGTTTTCGTTTCTGATTATGACTGCTTTTAAAAAGCAATCGGAACAAAATGTGTGTGCAACATATTCATCTGTGACATCACAATCGCATGCAAAAAACAAAAACACGCACTTGCGTTGATTCGTGTACGATCCACTTTATATGATAAAAAAAAACCGTAGTCGCAATCAGAAAAAAACGCACAGTGTGAACGAGCCTTTACTGGTCTATCACTCAGTACTTGATGCAACGGTGGTAGTAGCTGATCCAGAAACTCGGTGGAGGGAAGAGGGGGAAGAAACATGAAATCTACAATGCCACTTTGGCAGAAATCCTTTTTTTTTTATTTCACAGACTCCTCCTCCCCTACCCCTGCCACTCCCCCTTTCATTCCCGCCCTGACCCTCCGAGTGGTTTCTATTCACAAAATGATTCGAGCCCTTGTAATCTCTTGATTCGCATTCACACCCACAATTACATCCTCCTGTGCAGTCAACCGTGACTGGATGAATCAAGTGCAGCCAAATAAACATTTCTGTCAACACCATCCCCCTATCCAAAGACCACCCGTACAGCCAAAAGGGATTTCAGTGGCGGATCCAGGATTTTCCAGAGGGCGTGTCAACCTCTAAGGAGGTCGCCAACCTACTATTTTACTTATTTTTTCCAAAAAAACTGCACGCAAAAGAAGACATTTTGGCCGGGGGGCATCTCTTGGGCCTCCTAGATCCGCCAAATGACCGTATCTAAAAGGGATTTGATATTGTGCACAAATACCCACAAAGGTTGTACGATTGACCACAAGAACAATTCCCCTCAACATCATGCTTCAATGCACAATTGTATCTTTAACACCACTTATAACGACCCTTTAACCGTTGCGCCTGATTTTCCGTTTCAGATGTTACATCGCATCAAAGCTATTGGAGGACGATATGCATGAGTCGCTGCAGCACAGTGCGTTTAAGGACTGGGAGTACGATCTCAAGGTCACTGAAGGGTCACTGGTCGTTGAGCACAAAAACATCAAACCGCAGTGAACAATTGATTATTTAATGATAAACTCGCATGTTTGTTACGAATGTTAATTTTGTGACTGTTAAACTGACATGCAAATCATAGTGGTATAAATGTATGTACCTGCAATTGTATTTGTGATAAAAAATTCTGTTTGTGTATCTCGGTTCCCTCAGTTTCAGATTGAGTTTTCAGTTTCAGTTTGAGTTGCTGGGTATGGATTTGTTCCAGCTCATCAGCAAACGAGTTGGAACAAATAATTTTAAGTTCCGGCTAGTCAGAAAACAAGCTGGAACTTGGTTGTTTGTAAACATTCGCTGAGTTACCTGCCACATGTGACCTAGTAATCAGACTGAGGTGTTCCAGCTCATTTGTTGACTAGCTGGAACTTAAAATTATAGCTACAACTCATTTGTCATGAGCTGGAACATTTTTGACCTGAGACTCACTGAAGCTGAAAACTCAGTCTGAAACTGAGATGCATCGATCACACGTCTATTGTGCATTTCAAAACGAATTCAACTGAAAACAAATACAATATAAAACATCACACGTCACGATATCACACACCGGGAATAAACACAAGGAAATTCAATCTTTTTTACAAACAAAGTAGAACAAAGTAAAAATATTCGACATCAGTAAACTCCAGAGATAACTGGGACTATGGGAAATGATGGAGGAAATTACACTCATACTATATCAACACTGTGATGGAAGAACTTATGGTTCTGACTGGTCCGTTAATAGTTTTAGAAATTTAAGAATTTTTTTTCTAATTTCAGTCAGAATTTTCTGTCTAAATCACAGCCTAAAAATTCTCATAGACAATAATTAAACTATTCACGAATCATTCAGAATTGAATTTATTTCCGTCGTGGTCATTAAAAGATATTTGCGATAATGCTACCGAAATCACACCTGTCAATGCCCGTAAAACAAGTCATTCAACTCGAATGTTTTCATACCAGACCACGTGCCTTACGAATAGTATTTTTCAGTATTGATCAGAACCACATGGTGGATTTAAAATTAAAACCTGAAGAGCTGTTCCAAAAATAACCGTCTTCATGAGGTAGTTTTTATTAGATCAACAACAATGCATTCATCGCAAATTTGACAAATTCTTGAATGTTCTAAACAGTCTTTTCAGTCTGTTGGCTGGCGTAGAATTTGGTTGGAAAGTGTGGAAGTGTTTTTTGTAATAGTAGCTCCTCAATGCATTACAAAAATATGTACGAAGACCTGAATCGCTATGAAATTGACCTGAATCTTTTCATTTCATTGAAACTCGTTACATCAGCAGCACAAAGTATATAACTGAAACAACTAGAGCGGCAGCCAGTCTGAAGGGCTGTACGGAGGTGGCGCCCCCAGCGACGATCGGAAGCTGTTTACACGAGCTGTCGTAACGTAACGTCTCTGACGTTTGGAACGTCCAGTACATCCGCTGCTCCTCCACAACGGTCGCTCTGTAAAGGAAAGTTTGACGATACCGTTTATCAACGTTTATTAACAGATCAATTTATTTTGTCAATTTACCAGAAAAATTACATAAAAATGCAGTGGCGGATCTAGGATTCGCAGACGGGGGGTGGACAACTCCAGGGAGGGGCGCCAACCTATTATTTGGCAAATTTTCCCAGAAAAACTGCATGAAATTGGACCCAGAGGACGTCCCCCCTTATATCCGCCAATGAAATGAGAGAAACTCGGACCAGATTGGAACCCTTGTAACATAATATTCATCGGATCTTATTAGTATCTGGAAGATGAAGTCGGTATCTTCTCGCGATATTTACGACTAGAATTACATCGCAAATTCAACCATTGCCATTTGTGCATGGATTTGTGAAGTAAAGTGGTCGAAGTTGTTGAAAGGGTCTGCATCCACCTGAGAGCAGTTCGGAGGATTTTCTCAATGTTTCGGATACTACCACCATCAAGGTTGCCAAAGTGATTTTCCAGAAGATTTGATTGGTTTACAGAATAATAATTATGTGACATGAATTGAGAGAAAAAAGAAATCGGAGGTAAAGGATTCAAAAGGTACAGCTACACAGTAAGAACGATAGCGAAATCGATCGATGTCATTTCCAGATAGATTCTCAGGAAATCCAATTTGCCATTTACATCGAGCCGTAACAATGACCAAAGAAAAAATTCGTTTTCGCATTCGCTTTATTTTGTGGCTTGAATAGACCCTTACACGAAGACGATGTTGTTTTGTCTGTGTTCGGTTCCCGGCCGGTAGATGCCGCTCGTGATCGGCGCATTAACCGGTTCCTCGTTGTGACCAAAAACATTCTACAAATAAAATGTAAGAAAATAAAAGAGCTTTTCTCTAAGTAGCTTTCACTGAATTCGGCGAATTCAATGAAACATGACAAAGCCCAAAATTGGTCTGGTTATGAAAGGTAGTACCCATTTGGCAACAAATATATTACCAGTGGTAGTAATACAAAGAACATTTCGAATACTACCTCTGGTTTGATGGTTATTGCCATTTACCACATTGAAAAGATACCAAACCAGAGACAGTAATGTAAATTTCTTTTCTACTGCTGCATGGAAGAATATATCTGTTGTGAGATGTGGATTGTCTCTGGTAAGATACTACTTTTGGATTTAGTCAAGATTCACTGAACTCCGCGAAAGCCATTTAGACAAAACTCAAATATTTTGTCCTCAGAACTTAGGTTGGTAAACAAACATTTCTAATTTCTTTGTTTCATGATATACCTGACAGTAGTAATACAATTCAGAGGCGACAAAAGATGTTTTCGCACTCGCCTTCGTTTTGGTTGAGTGTAAGTGGACCGTAATGCATCTCTCACACAAAGCGATTATGAAGGCGACATCGC
Source organism: Haplosyllis leylae (assembly GCA_038406175.1). Classification (NCBI taxonomy): domain Eukaryota; kingdom Metazoa; phylum Annelida; class Polychaeta; order Phyllodocida; family Syllidae; genus Haplosyllis; species Haplosyllis leylae. The sequence continues at coordinate 10,021 of JBCAUG010007504.1, forward strand.
CAACGAATGGTTTCTTAAGATACGAAATGTAACGTTCACAGTCACAAAAATGTTCCGCTTTCGCAACAGTTCAGAATGAAAGGATCCTTGGAGCTTGTTCACGCTGAGTGCAAACGAACTCAAAATAAAATTCGCTTCTGCCTAGTTGAAGGTTTGTTAGCATTATGTTTATATTCTTCTAAATGGTGCTGTTTTCACTTTTGCTCCGTGTGAATGGAGCTTAAAGGCGTGTTCACACCGAACGTCAATGTTGCTGTTGGCCTAAAAAATGCTGTGTTGACGGGCAAGTGGGTATACAACCCATTCTGCCCGTCTCAGTGCTCGGTGTGAACAGGCCTTAATGGTTCATATTCCCACTGAGCGATTTCGATCTCAAAAGCAACATCGCCAGGCAATGTTTTTCAGGAAATTCAAAATAACTTTCGCAATTTCAATGGCAAGCATCAACAAATTTTCGCCTTCGTTTTCGCTTTAGTTTCCGCTTTGGTGGCCGTTTAGTGTTTGTTGACTCTTACATTTTGAGCATCCTCGTCCTGAGCAGTGGGACAGTTGTAGGGCCCGGTGTACTGGTAACCCTCTACCTGCTCAAAGGTGCCATCTAGCGGGTGATACCCGGTGGTGTAGTTCGCCGCTAGTCGCGCCTGTAAGAAGAAACCCTTCAGGTTCCTATCCGTTCCTTCCTTCTTCTGAATCCAAACTAAAAATGTTACAAAAATCTCAGTGACTAAACCAGGATTTCCCAGAACAGTGACTTATGATCATTCGAGTTTTCCCTGAATCAATTCTAAAGAATCTACAGATAGACATTTAGGGAAAACCCCATTGATCTCAGAAATCCAAGACCCCAATCCAAGCTCTATGGTAACACTGTGTTGAGGTTTTAACTTTGCAGTGAGAAAATCTAGTTTTCCCTAAATTTAAGTTCAGTTTAGTTTATAGTTAAGGAAAGTTAAGCAATGTAATGGTTTTGCCTAATAGTCTGTTCATTGTAAACTGTAAACAGTAATTTCACCATTTATAACATGAGAGAAATTGTAATTCCAAATAGTCACTTTACATTTCAGTTCAGATTCAGTTACGCAATTTGGGGAAACCTCTAATAGGCTCCGTTGTCACATAGTGTAACTTGTAATTGTGGGAGGCGCAGGCGCAGGCCGGCTGTTCTTTATTTCAGAAATCTTTCACTTTGTTCCGAAGAAATAAAAAAAACAAGAAAGTCCTCCTGCGTGAACGCAAGAGGCATACCGCCCGCTGCGTAGCCGACCT
>JBCAUG010007515.1:0-11285 GCA_038406175.1 Haplosyllis leylae
TGAGGAACTTCACCTATGTCGACAAGTTGCCCATCTAACCTCTTAGTACCAATAAAGTGACCATCACAATTTTGCACCACAACAACATGACAATCAATAGGCGCTTCATTGCATGACAACCAAATAAAATCCAACCTAACTACAAGTATATCTATGTTGAACATTTGGGACAAAATAAGCAATGTCAACTCGCAACCGGAAGAAGAAGTCCACTCCATAACCTCTATGAAATTTTGAAGTGATTGTCTACGAGACTCAAGTTGTTTCTTCAAAGCCACTTCCAGTTCCACGTAATTCTCTTTGCTGTATTCTAGAAGATGGCACCTCATGTGTCGGGGCTCGTACAGAAAACCTTTCTTCCTTGCCAGTAGCTGAGGACGTATTGCCGAAAACAGTTGATTCTTATCCTTGTGCGGCTATAATATTTAATTTAATAGTACTCTAACAACTGAAGAGCCAGTAGCAATGTTCACACTTTTCGCACTTATATTCGCTGTATGAAGTCAGAAATTATTGATGAAGGGCAATTCAAAATTTTAATTCATTTTTAATAATCTCACTAATTTCTGACTTACAACATTCATAATGAACCTTATCTAAAAGTCTTTATACATCTATAATTTCTGACTCCACCACCAACATAGGTGTATTAAAAACATTTTTACTTACAGTGAATGGGACCCATTGCAGAATTGCCAAAGCTTTATCCACTCTCTCCGGATTACTTTTCCATCCCTCTTCTGGCAGCATTCCAGCAATGCACGCATTGTATGCTGTAATAAATTACATTAACATTACTTCACTACAGAAACGCCAGCAGATATTTTCTACTAATAATTGACATGTATATTATTATTTTTTATACCCATGTCATTTTCGTTAAATGATACATCCTCATCCTGGTCTGCGTAGGTGGTATCCCGCATGCTGTCAGATGTTATGTACATTGGTCGGCATTGTTCCGGAATTTCAACAACAACTTTGTACCCCCTACGTGGGCATGCAGCAGCGAAATGGCCACCCTTCTTCATCACCAAATATACATCACATTTGTCTAAATCCTTTTCCTCAGATATCCACATGTACTTTCGAAACAGGCAGACCGTTGTCAGATCAAGCATCATACATAATATAAGAAGAGTAATGTCTAGACCGTTTGTAGTTCTGTTGATCATTTTTTGTAAGTAATCCCTCACTTTAATTGATCACAAATGGAAATTCCATTTGCATTTATCCTGCAATTAGAATATTTGAACTCAAATATTTTCCTTAATATAATATCTTTCAGGTACAATACTACACATTTAAGTGCTTATTAAACTAATTATAGCTCACCGAAACTTTCTGCATATTCTGCTGTGTGTATTCTATGACACAATTCCTAAGGTCGTCCGCAGACATCTGTGTAAATTCCTCAAATTCTACTTGTTGAAGAAAGCTTTCAAAAATATCATCCACTCCTGAACAATTTTGAAATGCACCACATTTTGAAGACATTATATTTCATAAAATTCTCCCCATATCCATACATATTTTAAAAAGTACATATTTAATAACAGTCAATTTCTTTTACCTCCGTAACTTCACGGTCAAAAGCTGATAGATACCACAAAAGGATTCTGTCATCAGGGTCCTTATTGGGTATTTGAAGGGGTATAGCCTGTCAATAGTAGACGGCTGAAAAACATTATGAGTCAGAAATTAGTGACTTCAGAAATGTATTGCCGTTTATTATGATATCACAAATTTCTGACTTACATTTCACTTTGCAGTCATTTAAATCACACGCCTTGAATACATGAATGTAATATTAATTACTCACCACTATTCCCCTTAATTTGACTGCCAGAAGGGGCATCCAAAGTTCCTTCGGTGTAGCTTGTATTATTTTCATTTTCCTCACTTGTTATGTCAATTAAAGGAGCATCTGTCATTTGGCCAGTCATTCCTTCAAAATTTCAGGTTTGCAATTTCTTCATTTTTGGACTGTTATCTGCGTAAATACTCTTCTCCAATTTCGGTAAAGGTTCAACATCATCTCCTAAGTCACAATTCTCAACAACCTCTCCCACTTTCCATTCAGTTATTGGGTTGAACACTTCTGAATCTTCTGTGTCAGGACATATGCTTTGACTGTCAGAATCGGATTCTGTATCTGATGAACTATCAGTGTGGTATGAAGTGACAGATCTGCAGCTCGATCGATCCGTCTCAGTATCTGATTTGCTGTCATCAGCTTCTTTGCCTTTTCCTGTATATTTAATTTCATTTTCAATCAATTGTTTATCATCGCATACATCCTACGCAATTTCCGTCTCCACTTCATCACACTTAACAATTAAATCTGTTTCAGTCTCATCCGGCCTTTTTGGATATTTTTGTGAATACATATGAACAACTTTTGCATAGTCCCTCTTCACATCTTCGATGTTACCATTGTACATGACATTCAGTTGTCGTACTGCATAGTTCCATAGAGTGTCGGGTTGAATAGTTACTGTTCTGCACACTTTCATCTCGTCAGTTTTACATTCCATTGTACCGCATATGGCATCAGCGCTCTGTAATTTTAAGGTCAGAAATTTGTGATTTATGTTTTAGAAGTAGTCAGAAATTTTTCCAACACAACATCATTCAGTCCGAAATTCTAACATATAGACATTACCCCGAAATAACAAAGTCAGAAATTATTGACAACAACATTTACTGGTCAGAAATTATAATAATAAATCAGAAATTTGTGATTGCCAATCTACATAGTCAGAAATTTTCAGGGACCATCTACATTTATATTCTGCTAGAAAATTACTAAGGAGCTAAATTAATAATATAAGAATGTCACTCGGATCTAGTTACAATTGTGTAATCAAAACTAATGTACTTCAATACAAAAATTCAACCATTTCATCTCCACCCTTGAAAATTAATGTGGGCAAAAATTTAGTGTAAACACGTGGTTTTAAAATTGTAACGGTTTACATAGTGCTAACTTCATGACATCTCCTAATCCATAATCTATAGTGAAGAGATATTACTTACCTCCATTTCAGTAACAAATATCCCTCATATATGCGAATAATTCACTATTAAATCCCGTTTCAAAAACTGCAAGTGTAAGTACTGATCATACAAAATGGCGGACCGGAAGTTGTTGTAAACCAAGTCAGAAATTATTGAGATACGCGCAAAAGTCCGAAATTTGTGATGTTCCCTCAGGGTGTGGCAGGATAGTCGTTGCTATGGAAACAACCATCGATTCTAGGCACGTTAAGACTGATTCAGTGTTAATGGTCAGGATGTCCAGATGCATGTAACTTTCAGAGAGGTGAACACCAGTGGAGGAAACAGAAACTCAAAAACAGCTGATCTAGCATTCATTTCGAAACCCCTGCTTTGATGTTCATGAATCAATCATTGCAGAACGGAATTGCAGCTTTTGCTGTTTAAAATTACTTGGAGAAATCTGAGAATCTGTACTCAAGAACCATGTTACATTTCATAGGATTATTCCACTGGTAAGTATTTGCTTTTTGAATTGTTGCTGTCAAACATCTACCGTGAAAGTATCTCAGATGAATTTCAATTCTAATGGGTTCTCAACTTTATTTTATGTTTTCATGGTCTGTGCAGAGTTGAATTTGATCTGCATGTGGATCGTCCGCTCCTTCATAAAAGGACACATTTGAGAAAATTGCAGCTTCTCTGCTCTTACATAACAAAACCTGAAGCTCAAAACAGACTTTCGCTATTAATTTGTCTTAGAAAAAATACTCTTTGCTTGTGATGACATCTACAATTGAAAAAGTTGCACAGTATAGAAGTAAAACAAAGAATATTAAATTCTTTTGATATAATGGTTTTGCCTTTCAACAGATTGATAACAGTCAACATACATTGAGGAAGATTCATTTTTATATGAAAGCTATGGATTTTCTGTCCATGTTATCAATATGTAGGTTTTTTCTAAAGCACAAAGTTACAAAACATGTGCCCACTTCTATCTTCACATGTGTTCATTACCTTTTGTGTGGTGATCCAACTTGCAACAATTCTCCATGGAAACTATTCAGACCTGGCCTTAATGGCACGTTCACACTGCACGGAACCGGGACCGGGAACGGGACTTGCACAATAGGAAACAATGGGTGTGGTCCCATTCCAGGACCTGGGGCAGTGTGAACATTTCTGCATAAAATATAGATAGCCATTTTTTCCCAGTCCCTGTCCCGGTCCCGGTTCCGTGCAGTGTGAATGTGCCATTATCTGTCAAATTTCTAAATCTCCATGGAGATCAAGGAGTCTTTGCACATTTTTAAAGACTCCATCTTCAGAGAAATTTCAAAACTAAGAATTATGGACGGAATCTTGAATTGTTAAGATTTTTATCTTGAAGTAAATATTTTCAGGTTTTGATTTAAGCAAACATCCAAATTCACGTAAACGGCATACAGGACATTGAAAGATTGACTTTCTGTTAGAAACATTTATTCAGCCTTTTTGGCTTTGATGCGTGTCAATCATAGTCTAATAATGTGATTTCATCAAAGACAATAGTATGTGGAGATATGGGTGGAAAACAATATAACAAAATATTACAGTGTTCAGGTTTAAAACCGACTACATTTGATTAATAATACGATTACAGTTACAACCTTGCAAAGTTTTTTATAATGTCATTTATTTTTACACAGCTGTCTGAGACCTTAGTTTAAAACAACACTTCCAATCTTCAAATCTAGGTTTAAAATACGTGAGATAGTTTATGATACTTCTGTTGTAAATAAGTTTACCACAAGAGAAAATGTCAGTCTTGTTATTGTTATTGTTGAAAATACTTGTTGCTAAAAGTGCTTTGTTTTGCAGATGGCAGTTACAGGTTGAAATGCGTACCTTTTGTTGTTCTTCAAAATTTGATACTGGAACCTGCCAGGCTAACATAATAGAAGTAGACCAAGTAGGGACAGTTCAAATGCTCGGTCAAGGTGAGGCGATCAACCGTAGATGCACTTCGAAGATGCCACACCAAACACAAGGATTGGTTTTGAGGTTCACTCGAATCGTTCTGATCGATGGTCAATTAATCGGTCAGCTAGTTTTAAATTAAAAGAAAAATATGTTCTTCTAATATGTGTTGTGTACTTCGCACAATAAAATTTGACGTATTTTTTCAATAATAATTTGCTTTTCAACGAGGTAAAAGGGTAAAATAGGTGGGATTTTCATCCAGATTTGTATTCAGTATCGAATAGGAGTTCGACCAGTTGTTGCTATCTTTACTTTAATGACGGGTTTCTATTAGTCTCGAAAATTTCTTGGCAATTGCTCGCAGAAAAAGTGAGATAATTGCAATCTTCAATGCTAAAAGCAATGAATCAATAGACTGATAGGTGCGGTAACCCATTTACGTAACAGTGCAAAAAGTGCTTGTAGTGCTGGACGTCAGGATAGATCAAACGTAGTGGAGGCATTACACTGAACCATGAATCAAAATAACTTGTTTTTCCAAAAACTAACGAAGGGAATAAAGCAAATGTTGTAAACATGAAGGCGTGAACAACACAGCTACGTATACACAAAGAAAGATCGTACTGTGGATTGATATTGTCTACACGAAATAACCTGATATTTGTACAATTGTTAGCTTGAGGTTCAACGTAAAGCATTTGCAATTTTTATATGTAGTTGAGTCAAGTGGAAAATCGATAAGAGTGTTGTTCTTGCTTATGGTCAATAGCACCGGGAGTGAATGCATTGCTTTGACGTAGAGATACTTGGAATCCGAGGCATTAATGATCACAGTCCTTGCTCGTGAGGGACGAACCTGACGTTATGTTGGATTTATGACAGTTTTAACAGGCACATGTGTACCTAACTGAGTACGAAATCATTGCCATTTAAAATAGCGAACAACTGGTCGTATTTTAGCGGCAACCAAATGGATAATTTCCTGGATAGCAAGGCACGCAGTGGAATGTCTGTAAACTTTTGAACTACGGTATACATTTTCATGCGAGAGGCTGTTGTGAAGCATTCACTGTCATTAGACCATGCAGTTCAAATGATTTACAAAGGTGAAACTTATTTTCTATTTGAGCTTTTTTACTGTCTTCTTTGGACAAACCTAATATTTCATCAGTAAAATCCATAAGTCAATAGTATCATGCAGCGAGAGCACTGGGACAGTTACTGCTGTTCGGATAATTGCTTCAATCTTAGTCCGCAGTGAAGCAGTTCTAAGGATTTAACAATAATGTACTAACGGTAAGCTGACCTTGGCCGTGGATATTCCTATGAACAACATTACACTATTGATCTCCAATGGATTTGCTGCCATAATTAGTCTCTTTGTCAAGAAAAGTCTGAACTGACCCAAATCAGTAATGTGTAATTGCTGTTGATTATTTTGTTTACCTGGGCGACCAGTTCATTGCATTGATTTAAAGGACACGACGGTAACCGAGTGTTTCATGGAATACTTTACGATGTAAACAGGAAAGCTGTTTTAGAATGGGAAACTAAATAGATCACATATTTCCCTCATTAAATTCTAATCTGTGATTGAGATAGCAGAAAGATTTTTACGACACAGCGTATCTACGGAATTGAGGGGGATACCACAATTCCGTAAAAATAGGTAAAGCCCGTCAATCGACTTTTTCATGACAGGCAAATCTGATAGATCTGTCAGATCTGACAAAAATAAATGCAATTTTAAAGAATTATCACAATTTAAAATTTGAAGTTGAGGGTTGTTTGATATTCCTAACACTTACTAGATTGTGGATACATTGCTAAATAATTAACACAAACAACAGCAAGGATTAGAAATCCACTTAAAGATCTGTCAGAAATGCATCTGTCAGAAATGCGTATCGTGAAAAACTAGACTGTCAGGAGAAAGGCGGTCATTAAAGGTGATTGTACAGATTTCCTGTTCCTTAATCTCCCCCTATTTAGTCACTGGATCCATTACTCCAATATGTAGTTGTATCACAGAGACATTATCGAACTCTGAATTGAGATAGATATTAATACTTTATGATTGATAACAGCATCAGCTTCGTTTTAACAATTTATTTCTTCTTATGTTTATTTTAGATTAAAATACAAAGTGAAACCATATGGGATGCAGGATAAATTTACCTGTACAAAGTGAAAAACTATTCTCTGTGAATAATTTACATACACCAACACACGGCAGTGTAAACGCACAGACTGCTGGCACTACAGTATTGATTCTGGATGGCACTTTCTACAAAATCTTTGATGGGATCCTTTGACTACCTCGAGTATGGCATGCACATGGTCTTGGGTGTGGTCAGTGTGTCCGCTGTCCTCATTGTTGTCCTTGTGTTCGTTTGCGGAGCCTGGAACGACGGAAAATCCCAAAATAACAAGAAGAAGCCAGCCAAGGAAATAATACCTGAATACAGCACCTGCAGTGCGCTCTGCAGCGATAGAAGGTAATTACATACAGATTACAATACAAACCTTTTTGTTTGACTATTCATTGGATAATCTCCGGGAGATTTATTTCGGAGTTTCCTCAGGGGGACAAGGTTAGGTCAGTTGATGGTGACGGAAATAACAATTGCACTGGTTACATTTTCCATTTTCAACATGGATCTCATAAGATATTACGTAATCTCCTACATTTGTTGCATCACAGCAAAGCAATACAATACAATATAATATAAGCCACACAATATAAAATTTTAGAAATTCTTCTTAATTATCAAAGGATGAAACGTAATAAAATATCAGTTTGTTTTCATTTATTTAAAATTCTAAAGGCAAATATCACTCCACTGTTGCTTCCTGTTTTAGGTATCTGTACAGAAGGATGAGTTCTATAAAAAGTTGGTTTTTGGATGACGATAACGACGGCGACGATGATGCCGTTTCCGGTTGAGAGGGACTGTGATATACGGATGCGATTCTTGCCATGTTTCGAAACGGATTCATATCACTTTCTTGAATTGTGATGGATAGAGAAAACGGGCTTTCATTTACACTGGCCTGAAGAAATTAACAATGGACCATGAAGTAGGAATGACAAACAGGAAACTAAATGGGAAAAGAGAATTGAATAAACTATTTGTCTCAGGCAATTACGTCTCCATCATTCTGGACTTCTTCAACTGACAAGCAGAGAGGACTCAAAAGCTTTTCTTGTCAATTATCCTGTGCTCGCAACCATCCAGCGAATGCGTTCTGAACAGCCTAGTGAGTGAAAAAGTCTCAACAGATTACAAAAAAACGTTTAGCATTCAAAAAATGTCATGGTCATTTTAACGTGATCAAATCGCAACGGGTTAAAAAACATTTTCCTCAAATTTATCTATTTCTTCCATTTCGTCTCTCTAAAGAATATCAAATTATTTAACGAGTTTTCTTTGAAAATATTTTGAGCACATTGGGAGAAGGAATGTTATTTTTTAGCAAGGAATTTGACAAACACGTTTTCAAGGAACTCATTCAGTTACTGTTTTATGCGCCATTAACTCACATTAATCTGCTATATGCAATAGAAAATGACTGTGATATTTTAATCTTTATGTTATCATAGTATAACGTGCTCAATGACTTCAATGTACAAATTATGTATCTTTATAAAAATATGTAATTGAAGCAATAATAAAAGCATTCTATTATTGTTAAGTATTTTTAAAAAAATCGAAAATTCTCATAGGATGAGTGAGAACCAACAAAATTTGCATTTACATTTATTCAGTTTAGTTTGAAAGATACTAAACAAAAGCTCACGAGGAAGAATTTAGCTAATTGGCGAAAACTTCAATTGATACCAATTTGGACACTTTCTTTCACACAATGATTTATCATCACTTGTTGAGCAACAAACAGTCGAGGTTTTCGTTTTCAACACAAATCTGGCATTTCTGTACAAAATTGACATACTTTATGCTTATACTTTATTGAATTTTATATAGCGCTCCTAGAGTAGTTCAACTTTCAGCAGCACTTTACATTATTTTGTGGCTGAAGCACATCCTTCTGTGTCATTCCATTATGAGGGGAGCCATCTCCTCCTACATCAACTCCCTGGGGAGCATACGGGACTGCCTCCTCATGTGGGGCTAGTCCTTTTTCCAGCATGCCTTTTTTGTGAGCCTTTTTTCTTCATTCATACCACACACATATGCACACAGGTAGAAGTATGCTGGTTAGGCATTTTCCGATGGTCCTCACATGTTCTTTTATGTGCACCAGTCACACAGACATGATGGCACACACCCAGCCTTTTTACAAGTTAGGACACTCAGTGTCAGTTCCAGGATTCGAACCCATGCCACCTGGGTCTTAGCCAGACTCAGTAACCATTCAGCCACTAAGGAACTCATCAAGGGTTTTAAAAAGTTTCAGCAAAAAATAAAGTTACCTCCAATGTGAAGCAAACTCACAACACCAACCATCACTGAATTTGAATTCTGATGCCTTACCCATTCAGCCAATGTGTCATTCCTTGCTAGTTTCATATTTTCATACCCCTATAAAGTCATGCTGTATTGAATCTAGAAATTATCCAAAGTTCAGTTCTAGGATCTTCTATTCAACACATGTCTGGGTGGCAGAGTGGTTAAGGTATCTGTCTTGTAATCCCTTGATGGTTGGTGTTGTGAGTTCAATTCGCACTTGACGAAACTTTATTTTTTGCTGTTTAAAATCCTTGATGTAAATCTTGATCAGAAATGCCAGATGTGTGTTGAAAACGAAAACATTCATATCGCAAGAACATGAATGTAAATTATTTTTGCTGTACATTATGTCTGCTGACTCATCCATTTACTGTAGACAATCGCAGTTTTCATCACATTTATATCTTTGTAGTATTTCATTTGTGATATTCATTTCACTCTTATGTGTGAAAATTAATTCTGCAAAGGTTTCAGTTGCTCATTTTGTCTGTTCTGTAAATTCAAATTCCACTATTGTAGTATTAAGTCCTGTTTGACATGGTGTTCAGGGATATTAAGAACACAAAATTAAATTAAGTGTATCGACAATAAAGTTTTCTTTGAATTTTTTCTACTAATTTCAATCTGGTAATAATTGTCATATTTCCTTTTTGAATGTAATTGTCGTTCGCGTTAAATTTTAAGTGTCCGTCTGCTGTTTTTATGGAGTAGATATTTCCCCAACACATAGCCTTTCATCACAAATCGACGATATGCAACACTAGTTTGCTGTTTGGCAAGGAAACATAACTTTCTTTTGATCCTTTTTCAATCAAATGGCAGAAGTTGGAGAGCTTAAATACTGAGGCAACAATATACCAAATAAAATATCCAGTACAATTTAAATTTTACATGTCTACTGACAACCTCAAATATTTTTCGATTGGTCCCTTATACCAGTTTGTATTGAACCTATGGAATGAATAACACCCAAAACAGGTTTACCAATATTAGGATTAAAAGCTATTCTCAGTGATAAGCTGAGGTGGTTTAAGTTATATGTCTGTGTCAAGATGTCAAAAAGATGTCAAATTGTCAAAAATATTTCAAGAGATGTCAAATGTTGTCAAAAAGATGTCAAATATCAAGTTGTTAAACATCTGGACTATGGCTTGACACTAGGGGCTGCTAACTGAAAAAGTCACAAATGCCCCCATTTCTGCCCCAGTGAAGATTTTCTAATTTTGACATTACATACCCTTAGAGCATCATTAGATTGACCCCTCACACCATCTTGGACCTCCCAACCCAAGTACAACATATGCATTGGCCCATCGAAAACAATTGACAATGTCTCAATCTCAAACCATAAATTGCTAAAATTCTCAAAAGGTGTCTTTTGGTAGCTAAGAAGGTCCTCTACAAATCACTAATGACATTTCACCCCTATCAGCAATGCTTCATGCCATAAATAGATGATTTTGAAAAGTGCTGAGTCATCTAGTTCTATGATTTGCAGTTTTTCGAAAATGTTTATAAAATTACAAAATAGCCCCGTGACAGGCTGAGGTGGTTTAAGTTATATGTCACAAAGAAGTCAAGAGATGTCAAATTATCAAAACGATGTCAAATGTCAAATATCTATTTGACATTGTTCCATAAATTTACATATTGTTACACATTTGTGTCAATTTATGGCTCAAAACTCCAAAATTTGGGGGGTCAAAAAATTCTGACAATTTTTTGACATTTCAAAATTTGACAGTTATTGGCCCAGTAAATGACCAATCCATGACATATTCAAAAATCCAAAACAGGGTATGTAGAATACCCTATGCCACACCTATGGACTGATTCTTCATCAAATCA
>JBCAUG010007526.1:0-11285 GCA_038406175.1 Haplosyllis leylae
AGGTAAAATCCTAAAAAAGTAGGAAAAAGTAGGAATTTGACCCTAAAGTAGGAAAAATCCTGAAAAGTAGGAAAAAGAAGGAACTTTCCACCCTGCTCGAGCCAAAATATTCGAGCATGAGAACAAATGAAAATAGTGAATTTCAAAAGTATGTAACCATCCAGAGGACAGGGTGTCTAGTTACCGTCCGCGTACGTAGTACGACGGGAAAGGTAATGTTTTCACAGGCGTGACTCTTGTCTGTCCACAGGGGGGTACTCAGATCATACACATAGCCGGGGGGTCTGATCCGGGCGGGGGTACTCAGGGCCACAGCTGGGGTGGGGGGTGGTACTCAGTCCCACAGCCGGGAGGGTAGGTACTCAGTCTCCCACAGCTGGGGGGGGGGGGGGGGGGTACTCCGTCCCCCAACCCTGAGTACACCCCCAGGATAAACAGTGTATAATTTAACACTCACCTGTGGCAAGTCCATTTCTCTGCAGGGGAGTTGAATTTAGAAGCACTCACCCAGTCAGGCTAGTTGAAATTTTGGCCGTTTAGTCGTGACTTCTGTTCACGAAATTTTCCAGAAGTAGATACAATATTTGAAGGAATTACTAAACATTAACACTGATCAGTATAACTGATCAGTAGCACACTTGATTGATGAATAAATAGATATAATATTACAATAATTACTGTTTTTATGATTGATTTTTCCCCCTAAAATTCCAAGACCATCCGGGTGAGTAGATTTCGTTGCAGGCGAGTTGATTTTTGTGTTACTCGTCCGAGGTGCCGAGTAGGTAGTAATTCTTAAATTATACACTGATAGGACAGCACGCGGCGGGCGGTATGCCTCTTGCGTTCACGCAGGAGGACTTTCTTGTTATAAATGAATATTACATGAGATATGAACATAACGTTGAATAAGCCTTATCTATTACAAGGTCCCAAAGCACTTCACTGTCCACAAATTTTGGCCCAGCACGGCCTTTCATTCCATTTTTCAAATCCTCTGAAAATTGCACAAATATTTATATTGATTTTCGACTACACATGAAATTTATAGTAGAATGGTGTTCACTACCCACTTGGTTATAAATCTCTTATTAGGTTCGCCTTCCTCAGGTTCGGCGCTTTGCTATGCAGGGAGGTGCGCCCTTCCCAATTCATGGACGGCTTGTACGTGTTTTTTTAACTTCCTTCTCTTAACTGATTTCTTTGACGCATGTCGTGAGCATAACAGCCCCCTGCTAAAATTAACTTTATGGACTTCCCATACTAAACTGACCTGCGTAGGACAAGCCTGGTGGGTCCAATATTAATTAATGGTGGGGGTGGAGGGGGTTGTAATAATTACCATAACCTTTTTATGAAATATTGAAAAGAGCCTTTTTCAAAATTTGATTTTATGAAACAATGAAAATCCTTACAACAAAGTAATAAACTTTATCACAATTTCTTTTTGTTACTAGCTCGTTAACAATCCCAGTGTCCAATTTGATCAAGTTTTCTTCAACTGATATCATGCCTTTGGCAAATGCTTTGTCCAAAACATTCGGCCCGAGATTTTCACTTACATTTTCATTTTCAAATGTTTGCCACAATTTCCATCGATATTGCAATAGAGATAAAACAAGAAAGAAAACAACTAAGATGAATTTTCATACGTAACTAAGTTTAAAGCAGGTAACAACTCAATTCATTGCGCGTTTTGAACAAAACCCCCGGCGTACGCATATAAATCAGTACTGATCACAAATTTCACGGTTAAACGAAACCTAAATATGCAAGTGAACTAAATCAATACTTTACGATATGACTACTGTGGCTCTTAATACTGGTTGGTAGTTTGTGCACGATTGCATTTTTCCGTTGCATTGCACCCGTCTTTTATTTTCTTTTTGTTAATTGAAGATAAAAAGACCAGAAACTATCCAGTTGTTGGTTTGCCGCTATTCAGAGAAAAACGTTGTGTTCACCACCGCCCAAGAATTAAACACTTCACGTACATAGAAAGTAAGTCCCAGACCAAAAGCAATACAAATACAAATTTCGTTCACCAAAAACGGATACTTTTGTCAATCTATAATTTCGCCAAACTAACCAATTCTTACATAATATAAATATGTTTTCGCGGGGAAAATAGTCATGATCAATTAAATGGTAGAAGTATGTGTACTAAAATGAGAGCACGCGCTGTCCTTGATATCACTGAACCACACACGGTAGTTGAAACTGATATTCTCCAATGTCCACAAACATTTTTGAAGAAGAAGAATGTCATTGGAATCGGAGGGATAGGTCCGATTAAAGTAATATAAGCAGATTTCAGACATGGAATCACGCGTGAAAGGCATCATCAAGTCACTAAAAGTGCATAAAATAAACTTAACTGTACACATGCGATCAGTAAAACGATATTCCATAAATAATACAACGAAAGAGTTCATTTGCAAAACCTTTCGTAGATGCTGTGTAATTGTCCGGGGTTTTCATGGATATTCAAGATTATGCTAAAGAAAGGAAATTTATAAAAGTTTTAGACTAACATTCAGTAGTATTCCGTTTTTAAACAATATTAGACCGTAACAATAATAATTTCCAAGGCAAGATAAAAGCACTGAGCAGAACGCTAAAATCTCTTGTTTCCCCATTGGATAACATTGTATCACTTGGGAACATGAATAGAGACAAGGACAAACCGCAAACGCATTAAAAAAGGGCAGTAACATACCAATACTACATTACTGTGCCATAAAACGGCTTGACATTTTGGAACCAATACGACTGTTGATAAATTATAAAATTGGGCAAAAATCTACGCATCAAAACACGCAGTCACAAAAATGTAAGTTCGAATATGTTTTAAAGATTATTGCGGCGGTTGATTGGAAGATGTTTGTGGTGGTATACCTTGTTGCGGGACAGGTGCTGAGGAATGGGATTGCGGAGTTTGTTGAACTTGTTGTGGCTGAACTGCACCTGCAGGCACTAAAGAATGGACAAGATTTGCGCCTTGGGGTGGATTCGTTTGTAATGTAGCCGAACCTTGCGATGGAACGGCCTGTACTAGCCCCGGTGACTGCGACTGAACAACTTGTGCCGGGGAAGCAACAACTTGTGGTTGCAGAGGCTGTGCAGATCCTGGAATGTTTTGTTGTTGATGCGTAACGTACACAGGCGTTCCAGTGGATGGGGCAGCATTGCCAGCCTCTACCATTCCATGATACGGTGCACCGTTCTGACCGATGATCGACACTGGCAATGACCCTTGCAGGCCCGATGGAATTTGCTGTGCTTGTGGTATAACGACTGGCACTGGTGTACTCTGATGATTTGAGTATGTTTGAATTGCCTGTTGAATACCAGCTGAACCCATTGCGCCATCTACAGTCTGTCTTCGCTGCGGTTTTGGAGAAGCCTGAGGTGTGCACTGATTTCCAAAAACTCCTTCTTGTGGACTAGCAGATAAGGAAACCATCCTTTCCTTTAAGCTCTGTGTCCTCTTAACATGGGGATCAACTGCCGAATGCACTCTGTGTGGCACGCCCTGTGTTTGTTCTTGTCTTTGGGTTTTACTTGGAGAATCCTCTCTCTTGGTACCATGATGTACAGTTTTAGGTTCTGATCCGGCTCTTGGCCTAACATCCATCGCCATAACCTGTCTTACTTGGGGAGCAATTGGGTGTTTTACTGTTGATGTAGGTAATGCTGATTCAGAGCTGGCTACACTTGCCTGGGAAGATCCATCAATAGTTTGTTGCTGATTCATCAAGCTTGTCATCTGTTGAGGCTGCGATCCTGTTGGTTGACTCAGTTGTTGTCCGACTGAGACAATAGGAATCTGTTGTTGAATCATTATATTGGCAGGGACGTGTTGCTGCTGTTGAACGACACTCAAACCTTGCTGATGTTGAGGTTGCTTCTGAGTCCCTTGCTGCTGATCCCCTGGTGATGGTGTTCTAGATAAGTCAGAATGTAAATGAGGTTTATTCGCAAAAACACTGGCTATTCGAGCTGCATCATCTGCCGTTGGCAAAACTCCCGACTGTTGCATTTGCTGTAAAATATCCAACGTCGAATGTCCTTGTAAAGCAGCTTGGTTAGGATCATGGTATGGTAATGACTGTGGCTGCATTGCCATGGCTTGACTTAACTGTGTCTGGGGCATAGATACATTTGGGTACTGTTGCTGCATTGGAAGATTTTGTTGTACAATCGCTTGGACTTGCTGTGCATTAACGCCCATTGTTCCGCCCTGTGGTTGTACTGCTTGAGAAATGTTGCCTACTGAGGATGTCCGCGGCATTGCCTGTCCACTGTATCCAACAGATGAATTACTAGGGCCAATTACCAGGCTTGGTTGTTGACCTACTACTCCCAAATATTGCTGATGAATGGGTTGTTGCACAGGAATGGAAGGAATTTGACTGCCTTGTAATGCTGATGCTTGTAGTTGCGTCTGTTGCTGAGAATATTGCATACCGGTTGGTGCTGATCCTGAAGGATGTCCAGAGAGAACCTGCTGAGCTGCAATACTCTGAATAGCAGCCAGCGCCCCAGCTGTTAACGGAGGTTGGCCGGTTCCTTGACTTTGACCAAGGACTGGGTGTCCTGCACCTGGAATACCTGCAGTGAAATGACTGACTGTTCAGAATGAAGCTGATACACATTAATGAAAAGAATATGACTTACAAAGATTTAAAGAAATGAATTACCAGGATAAGGCTGTTGCTGTGGCTGATGATACTTCTGTCTGAAATAGTGTAAATACGCCAAAGCTTCCTGCTCATGCTTGGTCATCATTGACAACTGCTCTTGACGATGTCTGAAAATATTTATTTCAAAACTCGTTCTTAAGAAATCCATTTTATTACACATTAAATAGGATACTTTACTTGATTGTTCTTACGCACTTACTTTAGCAGCAGAGCATTGTAGATCAGGTCTGCATGTAGTGTCTGCTGCAGGGCTAATTCCATCGATAAATCCTGTAAACCGTGCGTTCCATGGGGGAGCCCGGGGTGTTCCTGTACAATTGACACAACATACAAGAATTAATCTATCATTTAAAAATTACTTTCTGTATTGAATTATTGATTTTTACAAACGATTCGATTAACTATGAATTTCCGAATTTACTTTCAACGTTAAACACAATTTTCATCACCTCCCATGCAAAAGCCAACTTTTATCAGATCACAAATGCACTCATGACCCTGGTAATGTATTCACTACCTCACAATACGTTATGACCAGTAGACCTCATGCTGTAAGTAAGCAAATGGACACGTGGGCTTAACACAGAGTAACATATCGTATGTCTTGTACTGTGCATCCTGAAGCACAATACCAACAACCTTTCCATTGAAGGCTCACCATTTACGCGACACATGGATCACAAGATGCATTTAAAACAGATTTCAACTTGTTTCCATTTTGCAATTGACATGTCCTTCATGTACAGTAACCTTAACCTTCAGATGATTTGGACCTTTTGAACACGCTTTTTGAAAGTTTAGTGGAATCCCGGTATGCCAAAGCAAAATTTACGTGAAGCATGCTTTGATATTTTATTTAATTGACCTTGACCCAATGTTACTCAAACTTAACCTTGATACTGTAAAAATGTATCTGTATGTTAAAAATGAAGTTCTTAGCTCAAGCCGTTCAAATTCCGACTGAAAACATCAGCTCCCCGATACGTGGATGGAAAAAACCACCTAAAACGCAAAAACGCCCCTGAGCCGCAAGCCCTGTCATAATCTGGTAACCATATTTTATCTTAAAGGAAGATCGCCATCTCGTTGGTTGTTTTAAAGGTATGGTAAAACAAACCCGTACAGTGAAATCAGCACCTTAAAGCTGTATCAACCGTATTGCTACTTACACCATCGAATTATCATTACACATTCTTATAATATGCACCCAAAAGCTTTAATTACTGTATTTTGTCAAACAACACGAGGAAAAGAAAACCAGCTACAACAACCTTACTAGGGTACGGCACAACAAGCATTGTCTGAGTAAGATTTACTAATTCAAATGCGAAATAATAATGATAATAAGCTAAGCTTTACAGTAACACAGCATCAGTTTAAGGAAGCAGAAACTATTCCAAAGCATGGTGACTCAAGACAATAAAAGAAGCGATAGCAATACTGAACTATGGAGCAGTAGCATAATTTAAAAGATAAAGAAAAAAAAAACATAACTGACCTCAGTGGATACACATGAACCAGGAGCATACACAGCTGGAGGGGATAATCCTCTATGATATCCTAGCCCGGATGCTTCGGCATGCACACCAGCCGAAAACCCATCATGTGCAACATATTCATTTCCTCTCATCAGTGCATTAGGATTGAGGTTTGAGTGTACACCAGGTGTGGACTGACGTCGATTTTCCCGGTGGAGAGTTTTCAAAACAGAATGGTGCGATCTGGTGCTACTGAGGTTACTGTTGTTAGTAATTTGAGATTGGATGGCACTAATGCCAATGTTAGATCGGTGAGAGTTAGATTTATTCTCGGCATGCATAGCACAAGGAAGAGAGTTGTGACGAGAGTGATGACAGACACTAGACATGTGCGAAGCTAAAGATGTGTGTGAAAATGAATCGTCATCAACATCAACATTAATACTACCACAAGCTGACATTTCTACAAGAACAGGTAAGCTATGCTTTCTCCAGCTTTGCATACTTACGTTAGCAGAGTTAGGAACATTGGTGGCAGCCACAGTAGAGGGAAGTACAGGCGCACCAGCTATGGTAGTTTGCTGATAAGTGGGTACACTGTGTGGTAAAGTTGTACCACCACCACCCACAGGGTTACTAACAGAAGGCAGAGATGATGGAGATATAAAGTGTTGATGGCTCGAAGGATGCTGGCCTGCAAGCTGTGGTAGAGTGTCAGTTACCATGTGTGCAACTAGAGGTGGATTAACAGATTGGTGTGGATGTACAGCACCCAAACCAGCCATCTGACAGGTTGACACTGTCATTGCAGAGTTCTGTACATCTTTAGCTGTTGCCACTGTGGTTGATACAACAGTGCTGGTTGTCCTTGCAGAGGTATCTGCACTTACTTTAGTTTCCGGCGCTTTACCAGAGTAACTGTCTTGCGTAATTTGTTGAGCAAGGGTGCTCACAGCTTTACTAAGACCTGAAGTGATCTCCGTACCGGCGGTGTTTTCTGCACTATTTTCTCCTGATGTTGGAATACTGTCAAGAGTTCTTTGGTAATCTGATCCTGATGTTAAAGAACTGAGCCTGTCCGAGAGGGAAGTCGGAGCTAAGCTGTCTTTAGCTTCTGACTTTACAGATTCCACGCTGTTATTTCTCACAACCTCTTTGTGTTCTGTTCTACAAGCAGATGATTCCTGACTTATGGGTGGTGCTGGGTCATTGAATGGATCTTTGACAGTGGTAACTTGAAAACGACCCCTTTTCGACACTTGTCGTTTTGTTGTTTTGGGTAGAGCTGACACAGCCTCGTGTTCTTTTTCACCAGAGTCCGACTTCGAAGGAATACCAGCATTACTTTTTTCTTGACTCGTTGTGTTGTCAGATTTCGAATGTGCTTTCAGAGGATCATCTTTGACAATGGTGACTGAAAATCGAGATTTCACTGATTTCTTAGGGTCTGCAGCACCAGATAGATCTTCAGTCTTCACTGAGTTAATATCCGGTTCTGCTACATCCCTGCTTACTTCAGAAATCTCCTCACTTAATTCTACTTTCCCATTTTCTGCTTCTAACGCCTTTTGCTCAGCTTCATCTGTGGTTACGTTAGGCGCGGATGCGGGGTCATTTGGTACACCACTGGCCATGGCTATTGGTGTATCAGAATATTCCTGCGGCTGATGTGGAATGGGTTCTATCTGTTCTGGGTTTATTGGGTTAACTAACTGAGAGGCTGAATCAATTTGTGGATGTGCTCCTTGCAATAACTGACCAGGGGTTGATGGTGTAGACAACAGGGACCCTACGTCATGACCGGGCGCATGTACATATGCATGGTGACCAGGTAAGTGCGTTGCTCGTTTGTGGCTGTGCAGTTTTTCGATCAAAGCCTGTTCTAGATTATGGATATCTGCTGGTCTCTCAACGCGCTTCATTTTCGGTGTTGTTCCGTATTGATCCGCAACAACAGATGGTATTCCTGGCAGAGCACCAGTAGGCCTGACGACACTACTTAGGGGATGTGTTGGTGGCGGCGATAGCAAAGCGTTTGCGGCAAGAGATGGATAACCTCCAGTGTTATGGATATGTGCTTGCGGATCTATTCCAAATTCTAACTGACGACGTGGGTTAAACATTGTGTGGGTATCTACCAGTGAAGATGGATGTGGGAGCGAAATTTGATTGATCGGGACATAAATTCCTCCAGCTGCTAACTGTTGTTGTATTTGTTGTTGTTGATGAAGTAAATTCTGAAGTTGTTGCAACTGTTGTTGCTGTTGCTGAAGTTGGTGTTGTTGCTGAAGATAATGTAGTGTCTGAGCCATAGGTTGCTGGCACAATGGATTCTGGCTGCCATGCCAAGTGTTATAATTTAATGCCTGATTCTGTTGCTGCTGTTGACTATGAACTGGATGACCCACAAATTGCTGTTGCTGTTGTTGTGGATGATGCTGTGCGGGTGTATTTTGAAAAACTTGCTGCAATGCTATTTGTTGATTCACTCCTTGGACCTGTTGCCCAGGAACCTGCATTAGTTGACTACCAGGTTGATGATGCACTTGTACTGTTGAAATAGGTAACTGTTGACCTTGCTGCATGCTTACAGGATGTGCTGGGACATTTGCTTGCGATGTAATATTTGGAATCACCGTTGCCTGCGCCGTTGTTGGCTGCAATTCTTTCCCCACGTACCCTTTATGCTGGCTTACGGCCGTTTGGCCACTCGGAGCCTGCATTTGTTGATGAGTGGACATAGATAATGAAGCAGGCGTTCCCGATAGTAGTTGTCCTACTTGGGAAGGTTGCCCAGAATCAACTCCTGCTTGGTTGCATGGGGTTGTCGGCAACGATGCTTGGGGTTTTGTCTCCGCCCCGGGTTTCTGCTTTCCGCTCAATTGATCCAGTTTCTGTTTTAGATTTTCAAAATCCATATGTTCCTGACCCTTTGCTTTGGCTCTGGGTACTGTACTTTCCTGAGATGTATATCCACTGGGTAAACTTTCCACAGAATATTCAGACTTCATCCCTGGTGCTCTTTGAGACTGTGAACTTCCTCCTTGAGGCTGACTTTGCTGTGTTGTCTGTGTAGGAGGTTGCTGGTTTTGTTGCGAAAGAGTAGTATGTTCACTTGGTGGGAGTACACTTTCTTTCTGAATCGGTGTGTTTACCTCGTTTTGCGTTGGATCAACTCCTTGTGTGCTTTTGTCGTCTGACAGCATCGGTACTGATTTAGATTCACTTGACTCGGAAGATTGAGTTTGTTCTTTTCTCTCATGGCTATGTTGTCTTGAAGTTGAAGCTACTCTACTTCGAGGCTGCTCTTCTCCATTTTGCTCTTTCTGTGTTTCGTCCGTCTTGAGTACAATTTGCTTTGACTCATCAACGGGTGTAACGGTAAACTTTTTGGAGCCCATCGCCGAGCTTTTGACAATTTTGGATTCAACGTTTGTGGCAGAAACCGAAGTAGCTGTCGTAGTGTTAATATCATTTTTTGTTGTGGGTATCGCCTTTGTGGTTGTTGTTGTCGTCACTGCAGGGCTACCAGTAACTGTGCTAAGAGTTGCTGTAGTTGAGCCATCGGAAACTGTCTCTGCGGTTGAGGTTGTAATAGCAGAGACTACATCGGATGTCACGGTTGTTGTGGTAGCTGTTGTCGTTGTTGATGAATCAGTTCCTGTTGCCGCAATTGTGGTTGTAACAATGGTGGTCGCTATTTCTGTTGGACCACACGAGGCCGAAGCTGCTGTAACTGTACTACCAGTCGTTGAGGGCAAAGTGGAAGGAGTTTTCCCTCCAGGCGATGGTGGGTACTGGAAGATCTCTTTCTCGGATGGTGTAGTTACAGAGGCACTACCCACCACCTGTGCAGACTCAAAATTCAGTTTCTGCAAATAATAAAGTAAGCATATCAAACTAAACTTGAACATGCTCACAGCCGAAGCTAATACAAAAGCCACAATAAATGCAAAGTGTTAAAAAAGTATACGTATGTACTTATAACAATTGCAAATGATATCTTTTAACTTGAGCCATTAGCCACGTGCTTGCTGGACGATAAAAAATTTGATGCAAGAGGTTTGTAAAATATGTAGGACATGACCACTTAACATGATATTGAATCCTAAAATTTAAAGCAAGGCAAATGTAATGTTGTTGCAGCATTGCATCGACTGCCTTGCAAACAGGTACCCAGGGTGATCCTTGATAAATTTTGAGTTCACATACATACCTTGGGATCCAAGCTGTCCGGCTGTTGACTGGGAGGTACCATTGATGATCTTCGCGTGGAGCTCGGACTTGTTACGGGTGTGTCTGTTGCTGCAGCAGCAGCCTGCAACATTTTTTTTTCATTATATGAAATGCAGTGAAGAATCAGTTCATGACTACTTTTAAATTCCAGCACTTCCTGCTTCATGAACCAAAGAACTTCTTTGTGACGTCATGACGCCAGCCAAAAGAAGGGAGATTGTAACAGGATTTATGGGTTAATGGCTATTCTGCAATCCCTCGGAAGTTCACTTTAAAAACAGCATTCAAGTATCTCTGAAATACGAAGCTTTTCTACCTGCTGTTGTTGAGCACATAACAAAGCCTGCTCAGGATTTTCTTTCACAAGTTTAATTATTTCAGCAACCTTCTCGATAAACATTTCTGTGTGTTCTTTGGCAAGAAAATTTTCTCCTATCTGCAACGAGACAATAACATTACACGCATTTACAAAGGCCATTAAGCATTCCATGCAAACACTAGTGATCTTGAAACCAAAAATCACACATTTAAGTTTACCAGATTTTCAGCAATCTCTGCTGGCTGATCGTCATCTCTGTTGAACTTGAATGTAATAAAGGAGTGTTTTGCAGTTTCCAATTGACACTCAACGACTTCACATTCTTGTTCCAGTCCAAAGATCACCAACCTTGGCATCTGTTTGTCGGGAATTTTCTTACGTTTTGCCTTTGGTCGGTCTTTTTTCTTCTTGTCGCCGTCTTTACCGCCTTCGATATCACTGAAAAGTGTTTTATCCGTTAGTTGTCTAGGAAACAAGAATTCTTATCAGAATTGTGTCGCACCGCATGAATCAGCTTGTACTTGATATTATTTTTGTATGCATTAC
>JBCAUG010007537.1:0-11285 GCA_038406175.1 Haplosyllis leylae
TTGAAGGACACAAAATCCAGGCATTACAACACATGTTTACGAAATTAAATTGTTCAGAACTTTTCGAGGAAGGACACTGACACCCTGATTTTAAAGCCAGGCTGGACTCTTTTATTGTGTGATTTACTTCGTAACCTGCACATGATGGCGCCACCAATATTGCCTTAATTTTCATTATTCTTTCTCTAATTTCTATTGTCGCCTATTCGCACTGATATATGAGATAAATGTACCTGTCCTGCCTTGTCACATTCAAATGAATCTCTAGCAAACTAGTCTCACCTCATTGATTCCTTGACAACAGCCTTCAGATACACCAGTCCATCTTCCGGAACTTCCGGTGAGATGGGTTTCCCGGCTTTCACTTACGCTTTTAGTTCTTGGTAGAGAACTTCCTGTTTCTCTGGATTGTGAGCCAAATGGTAAATCAGATGACTCAATGTTAGACCCGTCTGGAAGCAAAAAGGCAACATATTTATGAAAGAGGAGATTCATTGATTTTACGGTAAGGAGCATATCAGCAACCCGTGACCCTGGGAGTCATCAAAGTGCAAGGTCATCTGTCATGACAACCTACATTTTGCAATTTTGTAGTTATATTTTATCAGTTATCTTTAGATAATATATCTCAATATATTTCAATGTGAAACCCTCTGACCAACTCTCGAAAGATAATCTCCATAATTGATAAATAAAAAATTAGCAACATGTCACTGCATTTTTTCCCTGTTGGTCACGTGGTAGCTTTCGACTGGGGACTTCGCCTTGCTTCAGATTGTTCAGTTTTTCCTAATTACCAAACATTGCATGAGCCTGCATGGGGTCTGTTCCCCGATTGCCAAGAGGCAAACCTACCACATAGCCAGTAGATGGTTCTGAGTAGTTCAACGGTAGTGCAGATAAGATTTAGCTCAGGACATTGTGCATGTTAGTTTCAAATAAGTCTCAGAGAGGCAACAGTCATGCAGGAATGACCTACCCACTGAGCGTCCTCCACCAGGGTGCGACACTTGCTGTGATACTTGTTACTTAAGATACTCATTAACCCCTTTGGGCATGATTTTATGTATTGCACCATGAACCTGTAACTACGAGTAGAAGTACTACAATAAACATCTACGGTACAGATACCTCAACCTAATGTATTAGAGTTATCACTACAGTCTGCCGAGACAATCACACACACAGATATTGGTATGTCAAACGTATACGGGAGCTACCTAATATAACCGTATCAAGAGACGTATCACCGGTGCAAGTTGTCGCATACGCACCGGAAGTTAAGAACTGCACGGGATCCAACCATGCAAGCAGACAATGACCACGACTGGTCATCACAGCAAATCATGTTCAAGGCCACTCCTGTACGATAAGAATTCATATCAAATTGGGAAAAAGACTATCGACACCCTGACAGAAATATATCCAATCCTGACTGGTTCATAGATAGCGCACGACCCCAAAACCAGTGTAATGACGCGTTCACACTGCACGGAACCGGGACAGGGACAGGGACCGAGAAAAAATGATTTTGTATGTATTGTACAGAACTGTTCATACTGCACCAGGGCATGAAATAGGACCAGAGTCATTGTCTCCTATTGTACCAGTTCCGTTCCCTGTCCCTGTACCAGTTCCGTGCAGTGTGAACTAGCCATAAGCTGTCGCATGGACAATGAACCCAGTACCTCCAGCTAATCTATGAGATATTGTACATGCTCAGCCATCAACCAGTTAAACTGAAGATAACGCAAAAATCAATCGATATTGTTTTGAGTTTCAAGTTTGACCCCAATACGTTTGCAAACTGTAAGAGTTCCATTGGCTGCATTGAGACACCAGGTTTCTTTACGGATGGTCTGGGAATACTTCACCGTTTGTAGTTAATTTTCTTTCTACAAAACTTTTTCCTTTTCTTTCGGACAGGTTCTCCTCATCATGTATTTAACTGGTAAAATAAATGAAATCGAAATAACAGACAAAACTTAAGGTCCGTTCACACTGATCAAGAACGAAAGCGAGTGTGAAACCGATTTCGCTTTCGTCCGGTGTGAACGTAGCCTAAACATACCGTTTCCAAACCTCCTATTATCGGCGTTATCAGCATCACAACTCTCTCCTTAAACGTCAGTTTCTCGATCTACGGGAAGAACAAATACGATGGTTAAAGCCAAATCAACAGCCATTACCAGCAATAATCGCCAAATATGGCCGCCCAGTTAGCCAATTGCCTTTGTTCCACGAAGCATTGAGGTGTCAGTGAACAAAATAGTATCCGTGCAAATGATTGGACAGCCGAAGGCGCGATCATTTCTAGTAATGACAGGGGATCAAAAGAGAGAAGAAGATTAATTTTAGTGTTAAGATTGAAGACATCAGGAATACCTTCATCACTTCATGAATGAAAGAGTCTGTGTCGTTCGCTGCCCCGGAGACCATTCTCTCTTCGATTTTCTTTTCCACTAGGCTGAAAAAAGTTTTTAATTTTGTTTTCTGTTCTTGATGTCAATTTTGTAAAAAAAAATACCAGGTTATGATCGGCTCAGTATACAATGGCGGCCAACCCAGATAATACATTTTCAGATTACGTGTAAGTTATTCTGAACCCATATTAGATCTAAGTACAAGAAAGTCGTACCACCCGCGTCGTGACCAGTCCCAGTGGGGGTCCTGGTTGGGGTACCCGCCTTTCCTTCTCCTCCTGGAACGGACCTGGGACCAGAGGCTGTGGTACCCCCTCCCCCTCTGGACAGGTAGACAGATGTCTGTGAAGACATTACCTTGCCCTCGTACTACGTACGCGGGCGGTAAAACGGAAATACCCGATGCTGGGGTGATTATTGCGGAGAAAACCACCGAGAATGCCCGAAGTTATCCTAGGTTCTATTATCTAGTTTTAGAGGCCCTCAAACGCTTTCTCTTAAAACTCTTTAAATGAAAATAGAATATGCAGTGATGGAAAGCATTTTCAAAATCTATCAAAAGAGACTCATTTACGTTGACAAATGTTTTTTTGGTTCGGAAAAGATTTTGCAAAACAGGAAATTTCGAAATGCTATCACATTGAATCTGACATGTAAAATAAAATAGAAAAAGCTCGTATATTGATCTCTTTATCTTCAGCGTTGAGATACACAACGTCTGTCAATGGTTTGAGACTAACGTTAGGTAAGCAGACTTCGTAACGGCACTAAGCACTGAATGATTTGGATATCACAGACAACTTGTTATGAAAAAGCACTGAAAAAGACTATTGCTGAAGGGTATCCCACAAGTACATTCAAATACACATCCCTCAGATTTAAAACTAAAATCACCCCACAGATGATTATAAGCAGTGGCGGATCCAGGGTTTCCCCGAGGAAGGGGAGCCAACCTAATATATTGTTTCCCAAAAACTGCACAAAATTGAAAGAATTTGGAAACAGTGGCGAACTCTTCGCGGGCGCCCCCTCCCCCCCTCCCCCACCCTTGGATCCGCCAATAAAAAGATAAGCTCACCAAGTGAACAACCTTAAGCAATCTTTCTTTAAACCTTAAAAAGGGTGAACTTACATCATCGCCCTGTCGTACAACTGTACGACGCTCTCAAACTCGGCCTTGAACAATCCTTTCTCAATGAAATGCCACTTCTGAATCACACTCAAAATTCGCTCTTGGAATCTGAAGGAGAGATTGTTTGTTCTTGTGTTTGTGTTTTAGCGCAAAACAGATGAGTTTCATTCCTGTTTAGTGGTGGATAAAAGATTACAGAATTTTGAAGACGGGGGCAGAGTACGCAAACCTTAAAGAGAATGGGGCTACATACTGTTGCCGCTTACATCAGAAGGATGGGGCTACATACTGTTACCGCTTACATCAGAAGGATGGGGCTACATACTGTTACCGCTTACATCAGAAGGATAGGGCTACATACTGTTACCCCTTACATCAGAAGGAAGGGGCTACATACTGTTACCGCTTACATCAGAAGGATCGGGCTGCATACTGTTACCCCTTACATCAGAAGGAAGGGGCTACATACTGTTGCCGCTTACATCAAAAGGATGGGGCTACATACTGTTTCTGCTTACATAAGAAAGATGGGGCTACATGCTGTTGCCGCTTACATGAGAAAGATGGGGCTACATACTGTTACCACTTACATCAGAAGGATTGGGCTACATACTGTTACAGCTTACATCAGAAGGATTGGGCTACATACTGTTACCGCTTAAATCAGAAGGATGGGGCTACATACTGTTACCGCTTACATCAGAAGGATAGGGCTACATACTGTTACCGCTTACATCAGAAGGATAGGGCTACATACTGTTACCGCTTACATCAGAAGGATGGGGCTACATACTGTTACCGCTTACATCAGAAGGATGGAGAAGCTAATGTTTCTACAGAAGTGTATCTGTTAATGGACGGACAGGACTGGAATAGGACTGGGGTACCCCGTACCACGGACAGGACTGGCGTATTTCCCCGGGACAGGTGTGGGTGTGGGTGTATGATACGCATCTTGCGGAGGACTTTCTTGTTTGGCTAAACGTCCGTAAAAACTACATGGACATGAAAAATAGAACTGGGGTGGGAGGGGTGTTGACACTTCTGTCAACAACTTAATTTTGAATCAAGAAACGGGGAAAGTCTGAATGTGTTGGACGTGAGTGTATTATGCGTGGGTGTGAAAGTGTGGGTGTTAGTGTGCGTGTATTGTGCGTGGGGGTGGAAGTGTTGGTGTTAGTGTGCGTGTATTGTGCGTGGGTGTGGAAGTGTGGGTGTTAGTATGCGTGCATTGTGCGTGGGGGTGGAAATGTTGGTGTTAGTGTGCGTGTATTGTGCGTGGGTGTGGAAGTGTGGGTGTTAGTATGCGTGCATTGTGCATTGTGCGTGGGTGTGGAAGTGTGGGTGTGAGTATGCGTGCATTGTGCGTGGGTGTGGAAGTGTGGGTGTTAGTATGCGTGTATTGCGTCCAACCTCCTTATTACGTCTAGAAAGGCTTTCCCGTCATCACTATCCGCCGTGTCTGATTTCTTCTTCTCGTCGTGAGGATAAAATAAACCCAGTCGTTTATTGAAAACCATCACACAAATGACTGAAACCATCAGCAAAATGACAAATTAAGGGATAAGTAATTTCAATTTGGCGGCTCCTAGACATAGAGTGAACAAGTTAAATTCCAGGCTGAGTCTGTTTTAGTAATAGATTTCCCAGTCGGTTGATCCCAATCGAACTGGAACTCATAAATCACCAAATCAAGAATTTATTGATTTCAACACAAAATGCACCGCGAAGACGTAACGCACCTTCCATAACGTATTTGGTCATCTCCGGCACCAAATCCTCCAATTCTCCTTCTTCGTTTAACATTCTCTCAATGCAACAGATGAAATCCAGTGCCACCTGGTGTAAGAGAAAGAGGATAAACCTTAGTGCCACCTGGTGTAAGGTAAAGATGGTAATTATACAGTGCCCCCTGGTGTAAGAGATAAGAGAAGGAGAGAAAATCTTATGGTACCATCTGACATAGAAAAGAGGATAAACCTTTAGTACCACCTGGTGTAGAAAAGAAGATAAATCTATGGTGCCACCTGGTGTAGAAAAGAGGACAAACCTAATGGTGGCACCTGGTGTAGAAAAGGGACAAACCTTTGGTGCCGCCTGGTATAGAATAGAGGTTGAACATATAGTGCCACCTTGTGTAACTTGTGTACTGACCTGTTCCTGAGGTTGATGGTATCTGGAGATCATCTAGGTGTTCATTAGGTACTGACCCGTTCCTGAGGTTGATGGTATCTGGAGATCATCTAGGTGTTCATTAGGTACTTACCTGTTCCTGAGGTTGATGGTGTCTGGAGATCATCTAGGTGTTCGTTAGGTACTGACCTGTTCCTGAGGTTGATAGTATCTGGAGAGCATCTTGGTGTTCATTAGGTACTTACCTGTTCCTGAGGTTGATGGTATCTGGAGATCATCTAGGTGTTCATTAGGTACTGACCTGTTCCTGAGGTTGATGGTATCTGGAGAGCATCTTGGTATTTGATAGATATTGGTGCGCTATTGCTCTGCTTCGTCTCCAGTCTTCCCCATTCCTGAAGCAGTTTTAAAATAGAATTTTTTTGGTTGTCAGCTGATACGTCCTTCGGCACGAGTTAGAATCTACGGTACTCATTTGACATATCAATATCTTGTGTATGTGATCGTCTTGGTGATGTGCATAGATAACTCGAAGATTCACATTGAGGTATCTGCACAGTTGCTGCTTTTATTGTGGTACTTCTAGTTGTGTTACATGTCAGTGGTTCAATACATAATCATCCCAAATATGGGTAATGAGTACTTAAATAACAAGTATCACAGAATGTGTCCCACCCTAGCGGAGGGCGCTCAGTGGGTAGGTCACTCAAGCGTGACCAATGCAAAAAAAAAAACGACAGTAAACATAAACGTTACAATTTGAAGATCTAGATTGCTGGATTCTACGAAACAGACGTTGCAACACTGTTATAACACTGAGAATAACATCATTCTCACATTATGATGTCATAGTTGTGTATACAAATTCCCATCGCTAGTTGCAACCTAAAGAATGTCATTCCCAAAATGTTGCGGACACCCATCTTAGTCACTATGCTAACTATAAACGAGCCAGTAATAATTTCACAGAATAAATTTCCCACATTTTTCGTTATAATTTACAACAAGAAAGTCCTCCTGCGTGAACACAAGAGGCATACCGCCCGCCGACTAGCAAGAGCTCGCTCTGCTGTCCTATCCCTGGGGGAGGGGGGAGAGGGAGGGTAGGGGTTACCCAGCCAGGTCCAGATCAGGATGGGGAGTATCCCCTCTCCTTGTCCTGACCTGGACCTGGTCGGGTACCCCTCTCCCCTCCCTCCTCCATCCTGACCTCGACCTGGCTGTGTACCCCCTCCCCTGCCCTTCCCCTGTCCTGGCCTCGACCTGGCAGGGTACCACCTCCCCTCTCCTTCCCCTGTCCTGGCCTTGACCTGGCCGGGTACCCCCTCCCCTTCCCCTGTCCTCGCCTCGACCTGGCCGGGTAACCCCTCCCCTCCCCTTCCCCTGTCCTGGCCTCGACCTGGCTGGGTACCCCCTCCCCTCCCCTTCCCCTTTTATTTGATATTCAATATTGAATGACCTTTATTGGGCTTTATCTTTGTATCGTTACATGTATTTATAGAATCCACCAGATTCCTTATCTTGAGATTAATGAATTCACTGAGTTCAGTGACATATATTTTGTCTAAACATAATAAAATAGTCTTTTACATTCATATCAAGACGCGCACACCTTCAACAAAAATACATCCTGATTTTGTCAGCTTAAAGCATTTTTGACACCTGGTATTAGCTAGTCTTTACTGGCGGATTGCCAGATTTTTGAGATCGGCTAACATCGGAGAAACGACGAGCAATTTTATGTTACCACGGCCAGTGGCGGATCCAGGATTTCCAAGAGAAGGGGGTGCCAACCATAAAGCTGAGACTATTATTTTCACCAATTTTCCCCATAAACTGCATGAAAATAAAAAAGCTATTGTACAGGATTTTTAGTTTTGTAAAATTCTCTTATCGTTGCCCTCCTGTCACGTCTTTCCTTACTAATTTCACACTGGATTCATGAAAAAATTGAGATCTCGATCTTTAACTAATTGATTCGAAAGAAATGATACGGAAACCTGATTTGCATTGATTTGACTGGAGGAGCGGTAAGTTACATCATATTACGCACAGAGTTTTCCACATATTTCATGTCCAATTGTGTGGTGGTTTCGCCTATCAAATTCTTTATTTGTGAATCTTTCCTTTTTGATCCATAGGGAAGAATACAATAAATGAGTGAGTACCATGGCCTTTGTGTTCTGTCATCACATTTTCTCCATGCAGTCCAATTTTTGTTTCTAAATGGAACAGAAATTCACTTTGAATTCAGGGATTCTGAAATGTCACTGAAGCATGAAATGGAGTTAATTCGCTCTGTTATGTGTATTCGAACCTACTATCTTTAGCATAAGAAACAGATATGCTGCCACTGCGCCAGAAAGGTACAGGTAGCACAGAGAGGATCTTGTATATTGACCCTAACCCACACTTCAAGGATTTGTCAGATTCCCTGAATTCAGTGACTTTCCGTTCCATTTAGGCAAAACTCCACTGAATAGTAACAGATATTTACTCACTTTGCGGCCCATACAACCGGTTTGTTCAAGTCCTGCGCCATTTTCTCCATACAATCCAAGATGGGACGTTTCGGATACCGACCTTCACTGCAAACCAGCTTCTTAACATCCTGAAACAAAGACACTAACGGTATTAATAAGCGTGGTGGCAAAATCCTGAATAAAGTTTCAAAATGGTAATCTGAGAGAATATTTTTGCCTGTATTGTACAAAGTTGCCAACAAAGGTTTACATGGGGCAGAGCAAAATATATTCAGCATAAATAAAAATGCCTCCAGTGGGGATTGAACCAAGGACCTCTGGATCTTGGAAATGAATCTGGAGTCATAAGTTCCTGAAAGTACAGGACAGACGTCATTTGAAATAAACGAAATTTTATATTCGTACATTCCAAACACTCGGAAACAGAATTAGAAAAAAAGCCATTGACGAGTATTTTAAAAAGTAATCTGGTACTTTCCTAAAATGGGGAGCTGCCGCTGCTGAATAAAAAATCGAAGATGACGTCCTGAAACAAGCGAGTTCTTTATATTACACATTTGGCAAAAAAAGGCTTACACAGAGAAGAGCAAAATAAATTCAGCGTAAATTAATAAAAAATTGAGAACAATTCATAGGGAAGAGCAAATGAATTCAGCAAAAAAAAATTGCCTCCAGTGGGGATTGAATCCAGGAACCTTGACTCAAAGGTTACTGAAAGTGCTGGACAGATTGTCATTTGAAATTAAGGAAATGTTATATTCCATGGACAAGCATTTTATTTAAAAAGGAACCTAGTGCTTTCCTAAAGTGCGGAGCTACTACTGCTGCTGAATAAAAAGAATCAATTAAAATCTACTGCAGAATCCTTCGCTCACTTCAGACTGTGCTGTGATTAGGATCTTACAGTGATCAGTGCAACAACGGTCTTCTTGCTGTTTCAACAATGGGCACAGATTTTGTTAGAGAGTTTCTCACCGTGGGATCAAACAGCCGAACGAAGTGCATATCTCCGAGACACTCGTGAACAATCGGTCCGTACTTCCGGTACATCTTCATGTGCGACTCTACCACACGGGGAAACGAGTAGTCTCCAACTGTAAACATAAACAAAGAGTACTCTCCAACTGTAATACATAAACAAAGAGTACTCTCCAACTGTAATACATAAAACAAAGAGTACTCCAACCGTAGTACATAAAACAAAGAGTACTCTCCAACTGTAGTACATAAAACAAAGAGTACTCTCCAACTGTAGTACATAAAACAAAGAATGTAGCAGCTGTAGAACTCTAACACTTGTGGAAATGAGTACCCTCTAGCTATAAACATAAATAAACAGTGTAGCAGGTGTATCACTCCACCACTTGGGAAAATGACTACTCTCCAACTATAAACATAAACAAATGGTACTCTCCTACATAAACAAAGAATACTCCCCAACTATAAACATAAACAAATGGTACTCTCCTACATAAACAAAGAATACTCCCCAACTATAATCATAAACAAATGGTACTCTCCTACATAAGCAAAGAATACTCTCCAACTATAAACATAAACAAATGGTACTCTCCTACATAAACAAAGAATACTCCCCAACTATAAACATAAATAAATGGTACTCTCCTACATAAACAAAGAACACTCCCCAACTGTAAACATAAAACAAAGAATACTCTCCAACTGTAAACATAAACAAACAAGTACTCTCCAACTGTAAACATAAACAAACAAGTACTCTCCAACTGTAAACATAAACAAATAGTGTAGCAGGTGTGTCACTGCATCACCCGAGGAAACAAATACTCCCCAACTGAAATACACAGAAACACAGTACTCTCTTACCAAAAAATATAAACAAACAGTGTAGCAGGTGTATCATCTGAGGGCAGAGGGTACTCTGTCCTGGTCCTGGCTGGGATACCTCTTCCCCCCCCCCTCCCGTGGACTGACAAAGAAACTAAAAATATAACCTCCCGTCGTACTTTGTTTATGTGCAGTAACAATGCACTGAACTAGGGCAAAGGTCCTGTGATTGGTTAACAGTGTATTGACCTAGAGGCAAATATTGTACAGAGATCGTGCGATTGGTTAACAATAACAATGCACTGATCTAGTGTCAGATACTTGTACAGAGATCCTATGATTGGTTAACAATAACAATGCACTGACCTAGTGTCAGATACTTGTACAGAGATCCTATGATTGGTTAACAATAGCAATGCACTGACCTAATGGCAGATACTTGTACAGAGATTCTATGATTGGTAAACAATACGGTCCAGGTATCTGTTCAGGAGGCAGTAATCCTTCTGGGCCATTAGTTCCACGTCCGCTGAATCTTCTGAAACGATAAAAGACAGCCTCCCATTAACATTACAACCAACCACGGCCCCCTGTCCTTGTGATTATTCTACACTAGCCGAAAGCTGGTGGGTCCGGGGACTCATGGTCTGGGTGGTCCGAGCCCCTTCCCCTCCGAACAGACGGACAGACGTCTGTGACAACCTTCCCTCGTAATTACATTATTAGGCTCTACCAGAGATTTTTAACTCAAGAAGGCATCTACCGTCCACACACCCGGTAATCAAATATTATTACTGACTAGGTGTTGCACTTGAATAGAATCAATCTGAGATAATATTCAGATATCCATCCATATCTTGTTTCCATTAAAATAAATTTAGATTAAAAGAGGCACATGTGCTAGTAAAAATCATGAATTGTGCATATAAAGTGAAACATGTGATGAATTGAAATTTTATTCACCTCACACAGAATAAATTTACCGTCACAGACAAAATTGAAATCACGTCAAAGACAAGTTCTTGAACTAAGATTAAACAAGGCAAGTCACTCTTTAACATTACAAGGCAATACCGACCCTTTCCCTCAGATCTAGAAAGGACCTACCCGTCATACCAATAGGAGAAAATTAGAAATTACGCGTGACCCAATCAGTGGTCTGCCGCGCTACAACCCCTATTCACTAAATCTGCAAAGGTGTGAAACAGGGGATTCAATTGGTCTGTTTGCATGCGATTTCGGGCTCTTAATTTAAAAGAAATTTACCAATGTACCTGTGAACAGATAAACAGGAGTGAAAACATCGAC
>JBCAUG010007548.1:0-11284 GCA_038406175.1 Haplosyllis leylae
TACGATACATTGGTCAGTCAAATAACCAACGACGTAACGGCAGGCCTGGAGAAGAACGTGTTTAAAACTTCATTCAACAGGGTAAGTTTTCTGAGGTAGAAATAATTTGAAACTCTACACCCACTCCGTGCAAACTTTACCTGTATTACAGAAAATTTGACACAAAAGTGGTTAAAATCATTCAACCCGACTTCAGGATATTTAAAATAAATCTCACTCTGTGACTTGGTCTTTTAGTTAATTTATACTGTGCACTGAAAAAAAGACGTTGTTACGGTGAGCATTTTGAACAAAATACTCTATCTTTCTTGTTTAGCTGGGCGGTTTACAGTTTGACAAAGAGCTTCGCGCGTTGGTTGCTTATCTCACGTCCGCCACAACATGGACGATTAGGGACAAGTTTGCTCGGCTTACTCAAATGGCTACAATTTTAAATTTAGAGAAGGTAAATAAAGCTATGGTTAGCACTCTCAAAAAGCAAGTAAAATTCATGTTTCTATTGAAAATTCGACATTATGTTATCAGTAGAAGAGTTTAATTTTCTGGAAGTACATTTAAATATGCGATCTGTAGAAAGGAAACAATGTGGTGCGTACCTAACATATGTAAAAATATTTTCCTGATAAAAGAGTATTCATAGTAACCGAACTCGCTGTAACGGGACTGTGTACACGGTTTTGTCACTTTTTAGGTAACAGAAATCATGGATTACTGGGGACCAAACTCGGGACCACTAACATGGCGTCTCACACCTGCAGAAGTCAGACAAGTTCTGGGCTTGAGGTGAGTGTTTGCTATTTCTATCAGTCTCTGAAGAGTGACTTTATTGCAGGTAGTGGACACAGCCACCAACAACATTTTCGTTAAAATTCCCTGCCAGCCGTTTACTGAAGGTAATACACTTCAGATTGTTCAAAAAAGCCTAGTCTTAAAAATAATGATTGATATCGAACTACTTTCAGAGTGGACTTCAGAAGCGAAGACATCAAACGATTAAAACTGTAGACTCAGCTAATTTAACTCAGCGTATTCAATATTGTGATATGAAGTCCCTGCCTTGGACCCCACTATCCGGTCAAATTCATGGTACATTGGAGCCTCCTTTGGACGGCAGCTCCCATTTACAGCCAAAACTTTGTCTGGTGCCATTTTCCACTTCATTGGGAGCCACCTCTCTTTTGTAGCCAAATTCCTGTGAAAAAATAGGTGGCCTATCAATGTGGGTTGTTCTGTTCATTTACTGCTGATTTCGAAACTCATCTCGAAACGACTAATTCGATGGAAATCGGGGCAAATGGTACATTATTATTCTAACGTTTATTTGTCAACGGTTATGAGAAAAGTAGTGTCAAGGCTAAATGTTCTCCAATATTCTGAATTGTTTTGGTAGGAAATACGAATAAGTGCAGCTGTGCGCGCAAATAAACTAATTAAACTTAGTGAATGTTTTTGGGTGCCATGTGTACATAATGAGGGATAGAAATTTATTGTTACATGTAAATATTAACTGTAAATAATATTCTGTATATTTGAACTGTACAAAATAAAATATTTTGTTACACAATGATCAATATGTGTACATTTATTTTCGATAATAATATTCAGTTCCTCTACTATTTGGTCAACGTCGATTGTGGACTGACAAATGTCATTATTTAATGGACAGTTCAACACTTTTATTTTACGGCCAATTCATGATATACCTTTATTTTACGACCAGTTCGTCCAACATCTTTATTTATTATACGGCCACTTCGTCCAACACATCCAAATGTGTGTCAACAGGTTGGAAGGGAGGCTATCAATAGTAATTGATCCGAATGGTTTCACATGCCCATGTTTCCACACACTTTGGGTTCTTGTCATAATTTTTCCTCCATGAAGAATGTTGTGTACAATTTAACCTCTACAATAATAGTACATGCGTAATGCGTAAAATAGATTCTCCTTTTTCGGTGTTCGTATATTTACAGTATTGTATCAGAATGCTAACCCGCAAAAAACATGCCTTCCTCACCAGACAACTTATCACGGAGAGAATCATATTTTGGCCACTGTTTTTGGAAGTGCTCCATGCAATCTGAACTGGTGTAGTCCAGATTGTCCAGTAAATGTTCCTGTGTAACTAGTCTGAATACATGTTAAAGAACTGAAGTTCGATGTTCAACATTGAGTGATAAAGGTGTCGTATATAAATATAATAATATCAACGCAGTGTTAACATTACAAGAAATTCTCGGCCAGTGCAAACAATGCAAAAACATTTCAACGGTTTCAAAAAGCGCTGGGTTCTTCGTTAAATTTACCACCACATACAAGGATACAATTCGTAGAATAACTGGTTCAGATCACCGATCCACTCCAGCATAGTGGCAATGGACGCCCGAGTAGGTGTACCTCTACTCAACTGTTCCATCGTGCATTCCGAACCAGATTTGTTGTAGAACGCCATAGTATTAGTGTACGAGTTATTTATCTTATCTTGGGTTTTACGTAAAGTTTCACTGAAACAAATGTAGAAGTGCATTTCAAAATATTAAAATTTTTATGTCGGGGAAGTCATCACATCCAGAAATTGCCTATTAGTTAGTATGAGAACACATACATACTGCTCGCTGAGAAGTGGTGACACCTCAATAAGATAACAACTTTAGCATTGACTTTAAATTTAATTGATTTCGATTTGTTTTGTTTTGATTTGCTTTATTAACTTTGGCTTATTACTGCTCGATGTTTGACTAATATGTCCCACTAAAAATGTAAAATTACACGGGGTTATTTCAGATATATGCTGCAAATCAAATGGAATTAACGTGAAAGGAAAAATTGCCAAAACAAATCAAAACAACACAATCAAAATGTAATTAATCAGACGGTATGCCTTTCTGCACCAGCCCAAATACACAATGCACACACCAAAAATATTTAACTGTCTCAAATTTCTGGACACGCTTTTTCAATAAGACTTGCAATATGCAGCAATTTATCTTCTATCATTCACAATACTGTATCACGAAACTCTTACAGCGAGTTGCGTATGTGTTGCATTTCGTCCTCAATACTCCGGTCTATTTTGTACAATAGTCTTTCTTTGACATCTGGAAAAGCGGCCAGTGGTGTGTGTGACACTGTCACTCGGCTACAACACTAAAAATAATCGTTGGTGTAAGTGATACCAGCACATTCAGCTCATGAGAATTCTGTTCTGCTTGTTTACACGTAACGTTTGCTTCGACATGAAAACTTAAAGTAGTTACCTCAATGCTAACGTAAATGCAAATGCAGAGAATAAGGCTAGACATGCTATGTATTTGCGTTACCGTTGACACAATGTTTAAACGTTGATGCAAACATTGACATGGACACAAACGCAAATGTTACGTGTGAAAGGACCCTTAAAATTGTCATTTGTCTGTTCCAATTTTACATTGATAACCTCACAGAATATGATTGATCCCGGAAATCCCTGATGCCAATGCGTGGAATCTTTCAATCAAACGTTTGAAAAAGCCTCGTATTTTACTAAAAGCAGTCTTTTACAAATACCTGTAAGGTTTCGGCCATATTTACAATGCTATCAAGCCACTTCGTGCTTTGTTCGTGGGATTTTTTCCATTCTTCAGCCTCCTGCTGTATAGATCGCAAGGATTTCTGTAACTGTTTTAGAATGACACCAAGAATAGGATCAGACAGTTGTTCGTCCTCCATGTTGTCTTCACTACAGCCTGCTCAATCCTTAACAAGAAAAAACGTGAAAAGTACAATTGCGCACTTTCGTCACATTTGATTTTCCTAATATCTCATCGCTGAACATTACAAAGCCACAGTGGTGATAGCACCATCATATTGTACTTTCCCCCCTTTTCTGGGTTGGTGAGGGGGTGGTTTATGGCTGGTACTGGAAATACTTCCAACATAAATAGGATAAATATTTTTGCGTTAGTTTCGTTACAGTAGAGAACATAAAACTCAACATACTAAAGTCTTCATATCTTTATTTTCAGCACAAAACGTACAACACATTAGACAACTTAAAATGAGTGTTAACAAATTCTATCATTAGGTCCCAACAGTTTATAAAACCAGCAATGTTTGTCTGGAAATAAAACACAGTTGTACAGATTATCTCCATTTTGGTGAAATCCGTGCTCAATTTGACCCCAACTAACAGGACTGTCCTGGAATCCCCCGACTGTAAAACTAACCCATGGCACACTGGATCCACCCAAATAATCTCTGAAAAACAAAGATACCAAAATCTTCAAAATACATAAATATTTTCCAATTTTTTTGCACAGTTGTTGCAGTTGTTTTGATCTTGAACCACTTTACACCAGAAGAACGGGATTTATGTTTTATTTTACTTCACCTTAATTTTTGCAGCACCTCCTGGACTGTTTGTGTGGTGATTAAGCCCGAGTATTGGCACACAAGACACTGCTTTGCAATAACTGACGGTTGTGGACAAGTGAAAGCTGCAGTGAAGCCATCATCTTCCCCAGAATTTCTATTTGAAAATATTAATGATTTTTTTAACATACGCAACACAGTACATTAGGTTTCGCTCACAAATAAGATGCAAACGACACTGCTCGTTTTGCGTGGCTGCTCTTTGTAACCAATCTTTTTAGCATTGCTGCAAATAATTTTGATACAAAAGCATTTGTTCGTTGTAGTCGGGTGTTCGTTGTAAGTGAATTTTGGCAAGCGGGAACCAGTGTAGGAAGGAAACAGTACCAAACTTCAGACATCATGCATTGAAAATGCATTTGATAGGCTCGACTTGGCCAAACTAGTTTACATTTTTGGTGTTCAACATTTCAAAAATCCGTTTTCCACAGTACAATATTAAAATTCTATTTTGCAAGGATAAATAATACTCACATATCAATGCCAAGAGCCATTGCTCCTTGCCATTCTAGGAAATCCATATTGCCAACATTCTCATCTGATTCTGTTGGTTTCTGACTGTAAATTACAGGTAGCGGAACATTCTCACGGACATTTAAAGTTCTAGACTGGCTGCATTCCCTACACTTGAATCCTCTGCTTTGTAGATAACCGCTGACAGAACTGGGGCAAATGTTATCATCTGTAACGATAATGTACGTGTAACCTTAGTTACTACCCAACAACCTCAGCTAGAAACAGTAAAAGAAAACACGAATGAAAACTTGTCAATTTTTTTCCCCAAAACATTCTCACAATGTTCATAGAAATTGGCAAAAGCGTCATTAAAATTTTGCCACAGGAAATGACAGACAAGTATCCCTGAAATCTTGTGTCTTTTCATTTTTGTTGCTAATTACATACTGAACGAATGCTTTACCATGTGGCACCCATGTCACGATATAATCCATTGTTAGATTTGTTGACATTCTCTGCATACACTTCTTGACTCGATCATAAGATTTCTTTCCAGGTCTGAAATCAGGGTCTGTTGTACTTATTTCTACAACTGTAAAAACAGTTCAATTTCAAACACGTTTGTTTGTGCAAAATATTCTTTCGATTTATCTAAAACACTTGAAAAAGTTCCAAAAAAACATACCAAATTTATCTGTGTCTTTGTATATTGAAGGACGACCAGGAATACCAAGACGGTGGTACGAATCTCTGGTGAGGTTGAGGATCAACACTCCTAAAATTGTGTCGTAAATTAATCCATCGGGAACCTAACGTCAATATCTTACTCATTCTTTCTTGAATCAAAATGCACACATCTCGTTTTATTATGTCTGCAGTATTACATCTTGAATGACTTAAAATTGAAATACAAAACAAAGCTGTAGTCCAGTACATAAGTGAACAAAGTGTCCACCGCTGTACATTGTAAATTGTCCATCTCTATACACTTTCTCCACTTGGGTACGCTTTACATAACAGCCAGGTAGAATTATTTTGTAGCGTAAACGTTGCAAGATTACCTGACGGAAGAAGTGCAACGCAGTCATGTTGGTCGATCTTCGTTCTTTCTGACAAAATGTAAATCTGACCTAAATTAAGATAGGAAAATCGCATGAATAATCTTGTTGGTTTAGTTCAGAAAATCGTAAGCATTTCAAAAATTCTTTTTTCACCTATTAAAAAATTCATACCTCTCTTAATGAAAGCTTCAATGAAATTCACGTTGATCCATTCTTCCAAATGAATGTCCTTTGCCAGCCAATAGGGTTGGTTTGAGATGACATCATTAATGGAATCGAGAACGTGGTCCTCTCCTGGTATCAACACTTCAATCTGAAACGAAAAATCAGAACACAATTTTCAAATCTGATTTCTGGCTTGTGTATTAGACGAATTAATTAAGGATTCATCAAAAACGATAATGTACACAGAAAAAGATTAGAAGGCCAATTCGATGCTTATACTTACCAGCTTTTCTACTTTTTCTGAATATGAAAAAATATTCACAAAAGGCAAACATTTGACTTTGATATAACCGAAATTGTCAATACGTCATGAAATGCAATCAGGTTCCAAGGTGTCTACAGTACCAGCTGTGGATACAGTCAGATTCTAATTGTATCCAGCAAACAAAAACATAAATATTTACAAGTTGCATACAGTCGATCCAACATACGATTTCATAAAATTATCTGAAAAACTCCGGGTTCCCATTTGTCTCGACTGACAAAATTCCACGATTTTTCCAGGTTTTTTTTTCAAGAAAATTCCAGGTATATTTCCATTAATATTTAGGTTTCCAATTACTTTTCGATAAATGTTTAGATAACATTTCCACAGTATCCAACAATAGAACCTACCCTTACAGCCACACAACGAGTAAAGTGTCAACTAATACCTTGTAAATTGAGATACTTCTTAAACAGCTAATTAGCAAAAATGTATGATCAAACTGACACATTATTTTCATTCCAGAATATGTACAACTCTATCTATTTACTGAGTTCTTTAATTTTATTTCTAAAAACAATTTTCTGCACGAAAAAAAAACTTAAAATTTTGAGACTACTTGAAGAGAGCTCCTCTATAAATACTAGAATAATGAGTAACCTGATAGGAAAAACTGAATGACACCTACACTGACATATTGAATATGGACATGTAATCTGGATAATACTGCCCTACTGTCTTTCATACAAATAAAACTGGAGTATTAACAAAATCAAATTAGGCTAATTGTAATCACAGTTGCTAACCACTTTTTACTTTCAATGATTTTTTTCCAGGTTTCATGCAATTTTTCCAGGGTTTTTAATATTTTTTGCAAAATTCCATGGTTTTTCCAGGTTTTGCAGGTGTACTCTCATTCTTCAAGGTTTTCCAGGAAATGTGGCAACCCTGAAAACTGCATGAAATTGAGAAATTTTGGCCCTCAGGAGGATGCGCCCCCGAGATCCGCTAATGCATGACACTCGACAGTCAAAGTGTGAAGCAGATGTAATACCAAAAATCCAGAGATCAATCGAACATACCCTGGAGTCTATTTCCCTGGTCACTAACAGTGTAATTCACTA
Organism: Haplosyllis leylae; assembly: GCA_038406175.1. Classification (NCBI taxonomy): domain Eukaryota; kingdom Metazoa; phylum Annelida; class Polychaeta; order Phyllodocida; family Syllidae; genus Haplosyllis; species Haplosyllis leylae. The sequence continues at coordinate 7,482 of JBCAUG010007548.1, forward strand.
AGCCTGGGGCTTCCTGGCCGTTCAGTTTTCACTAGTATAATCCCTTACGATGCCCAATGACCCTGAATGAAGTGTTAAAAAAACCATCATCGATGTTTAGAGTCCAGATGACAGCTGACTGTAATTGAGTATAGAGTCCCCAATTTTTTCAAATATTATTGAATAAAAACCTTTATTCATATATACTCTTCATTTTACTTTGAAACATTTCAATAAAATCTATAAAAATACACTTTTTCCTTCATTTTGCAAATGGCTGCTGTGATGTCATATAAGAGAATTATCGCTTTCTCTTTCGCTCGGTGTGATGGATCTTTAGATCGCTAAAGTCTAGATCTAGAGTTACTGTCAAAACCAGGCCCGTGCTAAAATTAAACCATTATTTTCGATCTTTGGGTTTACATTCACAAACAAACTTACAGAATGGTTAAAGAAGTGTTCATTTATAAGTTTTTCCACTGTTTTGTTGTTTCCTAGGATTTCAAATACATCAAAAATAAAATTTTCAAATTTTCCACATTTTTCAGTGGGCGCAGACATTTTAATGTGTATTAGAAAATGTTCATCTCTATTAACATATTTAAGCTTACTATGAAGGCCTTTTCAGATTGCGATGTCTGGTGAGAACAGATCTAGTAGATTAGAGATATAAAAGAAAAAGAAGGGAATTTTCTTATTCTTCAGAAAACAGCCAGAAAGAGATAACCAACATCAACCAACATCAGACCCCTTACCTGAGTCAATTGTGAAGTTCCCAGTGCCAGGATTTACATTGAAAGTTTTACAAAACAAAGCGTGAAAATGGAAGAAATATATGTGTATTGTTTGGAAATACACATAGAAAAGTTTTTTTGTACCAAAACCTTGTGTTGAGTGAAGTAAATATAAGTTTTATGGAAATATTGGGCCTGAAAGGTACTATTTTTTTTCCTGGGACCTTCGGAGAAACGCGTCACTCCAGCTGTTTTTTTTTTTGTTTGTTTGTTTGGTTTTTTTTTTTTTTTTTGGTTGTCTCTTCACCTTATTAGATCAGACTGGTTGTAAAAGTTCAGGTCTCAAGTAATGTCAACGGGAATTTTCCGTGCCAAGTTGGATACTGGTATTGACATCACAGTTTTTTAAATTAATAAATAAACATATTGAACATTCTTTTTGCGTCATTCAGACACTTTACAGCTGTTCACTTTGAGTGCTCTTATATTGACTGTGCTTCATGTTAGTCTAATCTGTTTACAAGTTTTGAGATATTAGTTTAATCTACATTAAATGTGTCAGTTGATCTTTGACTTATCTCTAACAACAAGTGATTTACCATTCTAGTTTTGAGAGGCTAATCCGTTAGATCCTCTTGACAACAGGCAGATCACTGTAACTAATGTGTTTACGTAAGGCAAGGGATACAACAGTTTTCCGGGAACTGGCGTAAACACATGGCGTATCTAAATTGTGTTGAAAGTTGTTTATCAATTAAATTTGTGTGCAAAAATCTAACATTTATATATGAAAAACCTTTTCGAGTGAAGGCTTTGATTAAATGATAATTAAATCCATTAAAATGCCTTATTGCTGAATGCAGACGCACTTCCAAATGTCAGGTTTGATCTTATGTTAATATCCGTAGTGAAACTTTACGGTTGGCGGGATGTGCAACATGATTTATTTCGGGTTCTTTTTACGTGAAGTTATGTTTTATTTTCAATTACGAATTGAAAGAAGTTTCCTTTCTGCTTAAATTCACCGTACATTCATTCAATTAAAGAAATCTTACGTATCACAAAACTGAAAATAGTTAAAATACATTACTATTGGTCTGTGCATCGTGAATTTGCACGGTTGTAGGAATGGTATGCAGATAAGTCAACGGTGAATGGTCATCATGTGTGCTTTCATAAATGCACTCAAAGAAGCACCTTCGTGATTGAGCATATAATGAAGTAACCTTTAGAAACAATAATTTTAATGCGCAGTTCTTCACCCAAAATACCTTTATTCACTTTTCAACTAACCGCCACTGCAGTAAAAACGATCAAAGTGAAACTTAATTGATTCAATTCCTGAAGTTTTGGTTGGGATAATTCGAGACACGGATGCAGAAAAACGTGCGAAAATTCGGTAGTTTTTTTTATTTCCAAGAACAATGACATTGACTGGACAAACATGCACAAACATTTGTACCTTGCTTGCGTCAGCAACTCATTTTTCTTTCAGATTTTTTAAATCAAAGAAACAAACAATTGTGTTTTTTTATCCAAAAAAAACCACTTTATCGTACAGTTGGACTAAATACGAACATTTTTAAAAAATGAATTCAATTGTTTCATTATAATCCTTAGCTGAGGAAATATCATAAATCATATCTTTTTCTTTTGCCTTGTCAATTTTTATCTACATCTATAAAACTTTCATGATACACAGCATGCATAATGGCACCTTAATAGAAAATAGAAGTGTACAGATGAATGTATTGTTTGCTTATTTTTGACTAAAAATAGAATTTCTCACTGACTACCGTTAAAGGGAAGGGAAGAGCTTTGTGACTCCTCGAAAAAGTCCAAATTTACTAAAGTTTCTTCAGGTTGCTGTAACTTTTGATCAGTTCAGGTGCATGCATACGGAAACCAAATCCATTTGTTGTCACCTTGATAAACTTTTTACCTCAATTAATATAATATTTGTAATCTGAACATTGGCTTGTATTATTTGCATGAAGCAAGTTCAAGACAACAAAGATGTTCTTAGTTTATTCAATACAAGATTCAATGCAAGTTAAAAACTTAATCCGGTCAAACATCTTTTGCTTCCAATAATTTTTTTTCCTGAAATATTTTCAGTTCTTTTGTCCCCTGTGCTGACGAGAACAATATCAACATCCCAATTGTTTCTCATGAATATTGTTATTAAATTTGGCTGATGAACATACCATTAACAGACAAAAAGCTTACTAATCAATGGTCATCAAAACATACGGAAACAAAAAGGAAAGAACTCAAGATTATCCGTTGGAGAAGATCATAGAATCCATCATATTGATTTGTTACGCTAGTTGACTAATAAGCTTAATAAAATCTATCAGTAATATTGATATTTTCCTTTGACTTCTGTGCCAAACACAACGAACCGTTTGTGTTTGACAGGATAAACTGTTTCAGCTGTCCTGCAATAAATTCTGTAAAGTGACTTCATATTTTTCATTAGTTCTGGATTTTTTGTCAAATAAACATTTTTAATTTTTTTGCATATAAATTAAGAAACAATTGGCCAATTAGTCGCCTTGAAATTAAAAACTGGGCTCTAAAACATTTTGACATTACTTTTACCCATATCATTGTCATTTCCATATTTCTGTCCAGTAGACACTACGGACTTTCAAGAAAAACGAAAAACCAGAAGAACTTCTTTTTTGTTTGAATCTAACTTTGACAATGGTCTCTCCAAGTTCGTTGAAAAAGTTTTTTTTCTGATTAGAATTCAAGTTCCTGGTTGCCTGCCACTCACCACATGTTGAATTCAAACGGAACTTAGAACTGAAGACTTTAATTTGGAAATCTCACTAATAACTTGTGATTGTTTCAGTTCATAATGCTTCATTCAGAATCTTCTCCGGAGATAGAGTCTTTAAAAATGTACAAAGAGTCATTGACAAAAAAAGAGAGAATGAGACATTGGACAGATTAAGATCAGGGCTGAATAGTTTCCCTGGAGAATTGTTTTAAGTTGGTTTGTAATTTAAAAAAATAGCCCTGTGACGGGCTGAGGTGGTTTAAGTTAAAAAGATGTCAAATTGTCAAAAAGATGTCAAATGT
>JBCAUG010007559.1:0-11284 GCA_038406175.1 Haplosyllis leylae
ACTTCCACTGGACTTCAAATCAGAATTTTTTGCAACTGTCGCAAATGTCAGAATCACTTGAACCTCCTTCAGGGTGTACAAGTTGAGTGATATTCTCTGGTCTTTGTCCGCCAAATATGCCAATCACGTACATCCTTACTGATTTCACACTAGATTAATGAAAAGATATTGTTGTCGGCTTTTCTCTGATTGGTCAAAAGAAATGATATGGATAACCTCTTTCATAATGCTATTTAGTGTGATATCACTATCCTATACAGTTTTAATTTCAGCATCGAAAGTGGGGAACGACATATGAGGAAACAGAATACTGCTCTTTTCTGCACTGACATTGGGGATCTAAGGGGAGCACCAGGGACCACCCCCCGGGTCTAAATTCTTTCATTTTCATGTAGTTTTCGGGAAAATTTTGGCCAAATGATAGGTTAGCGTCCCCACCATGGAGGTTGGCGCCCCCTGTCTGGGAAATCCTGGATCCGCCACTGACTGAAGCGTGAAATGTTGTTTATTGGGATTAAAATCAATCAAAATGCAAAGAACAAAAAGACACCCATTGTAAAATCATCACGAGTAGATTTTTCTACTTTGTTTTCTTATGTTCCATGTTTGCCATTTCCTCTACTGTTAGAGTTATGATCTACTGCCTTGCAAAAATAAAACATCAACAATAGTGGCAGCTAGTGAGGATAATTCGTGTTGGCTTTATGGTCCCTGAACCAAGTTGGATGATGTCTAATGTAGGGTTTTTATTTGTGCGGGGCATACTTCTCAACTGGTGTGTACCATGCCCTGTTGGTTCTGCAGTAAGGAAAGGAGGCCATACTGCACCATATATGCCTCACAATAATATCACATCTGCCATGATGGCAGAAAAATGAAATATCATCTTAAAATAGGAGTGACCACACAGATAAATATAACAAACTTTTAAATGTGAATGTAGAGTATATCAGATGTACTTGTCCTGGAAATACACTGAAAAGATCCAAATTGGCCTTGATTATTTCAGAAAGTCTGTTGCACACAAGTGAACATTTGTCCAATATTACCAGCTTTCTGGGGATCTTGTCTCTGGTGAAAATTCGAAGTGAATGAAAGCCATCTTATGTTAATGTTTCACTGAAAGGCTACATACAAGACCAGGTATATAATCTATGATCAGGGAAGAAAGATGTATCTGTAATATTGAGTCTATGAGACGATGGGTATGCTGTGGTGATGTTGTGAACAATTAGTAGCATCCCTGTAGCATCTTCAAAGCTTATATTTTGGTGTTAAAGGCAAATGAGCTTTTCATATAAAATATCTGCTTGTTTGAGCGAGACAAACCACTACAGTATTACTTTAAACGCAAAATCTAGTTTTGAAGGTCTTCAGAATGGACAAATGATATCAGATGGACAATTGTGACGACGTCAGAACATAGATCAATGTCAATTTATAATGATAAAAAGTACATTGAGTATATCTCCGGTATTAAAATTAATTAACCAATCATCTTCGAAAGATCTTTGTCACTTGATTTATCTCAGTGTTTTGAATTGAGGTCAAATACAGCATCTTTTCATGTGTCAACCTGTGGAGTTGTTAGGCATCGAAAATCAAGTATCACTTGTGACAAAAATATCTGCCGCTGATAAATGTGTTTTGTCAAGAATTCGCCTCTAGGTTTAAATATTAGATATAAGTGCTTGATTAAAACACCATTGACGACAATAGTTACAATAAAATTACTTGTTTGGGCCACGCTAAAACTAAATTTAGAAATTCTTTAGATAAAATAATCATCCCTCTGTGAACGTAGTACTTAGGCGCAGAGCCGCCGTTTGTGTTCAGGTTATGGCTGCAACTTACCTTTGTCTTAGGATCCAGTGAATAAAATCATTTAGTGCACATTTATTTCCCAACTTCAAACGTGAAAATGAAAACTATTGTGTCAGATACGGTTTTTTAAGAGATACCGTTAAGTTCAAAGATATAATCAAATGTATGGTGTATGCATGGACGAAGATAAAAACAAATATGACTGAATAATAAAGATCTTATTTTTTCATAAACTTTGCATGAATGTTCTGTGTTGAAGTACAACGAGAACAGTTGCGACAGAATGGATTGCTTTTCAGTGATATTTCGGGAAGTCTTTCCATAGTATATTATGGATCAGATATTATTGCAGAGAGCTTGAGAACTCGATGGATGATGATTATAGTACGGGAACAAATAAATTTCCTTTCAGAAATTACTACTGTCACCTTAGAATTTCTTCACTCAAACCAACCATGCAAATGATATAAAATCATCAACCGTCCTAATAGTTTAGAGCAAATTCAGGCTTGTAAGTTTGAATGAATTCTCTATTTATATTGTACAACTACTTAATAAATTCAGTACACTTTATTAATAGACAGATACCCTACGATAACAATTTGAGCTGCAAACTTTGACTGTGGAAAATGAGAAATAAAATGGAAAAAATATACAAAGATAAATAAATGTGCTTACCCGAACTTTGCTACCTCGTCTTTCTCCGAAGGCCGTGGGATCCGGAACTACAAGAAAATCCGGACCAGGATCCACAGGGCTACTCGGAGTACTATTCGCCGCCTGGTCGTTGGTGGACATGTCGCACCCTTTCTCGTTACCCAATCCAACTCGTGGCTTATTATTTTTTATTTTTTCAATTATCAAGAAATTGCATTCGGTGCGAGGCGTTCGGGTCTGGTGGAGGAGTGCGGGGGATACGCGCTGGGAGAACGCTTTTCAATGACTCCCGTGATAATAGTATAAATTCCAGTGATCACTTGGAGTTAATTTTATCTGAGAATAATTTTATCTTATTGATTGTAACATTTTAAAGATAGCAAAGTACGTACTTGGAAAGCAATAAGATAACGTGAAAAGTATCATAGTTTTCTTTTACCATAATTTGATATGTATTAATTTAATGTTAGAAAAAAAATCTCATGAAACTCTCATGAATTTTACTCTATCTATTCCATAACAGGATGTTAGAGAAAAATTTGTTATCGATTTATTTTTACTTTCGAACAAGTCCTAAACGTTCACCTTGTTTTTTTCAAATAAATTTATTCTCTGTTCTGGATCGTCAACTCACTCCGATGTCTATCTTCGTTTGCCCTTCATTTCTTGGTCCGGTGAAACGTTTTTAAAATTCCACAAGCAGTACGCCCCCCCCCCCCGGGGGTGTACTAAATAAGAAATTCTGTTTTCAGGAACACCGTGGGGATGTATGAAATCAGACATGCCTGATTTGAACCCCCCCCCCCCATCCTTGTGATGGTTTACTGCATTTCGAAAAACAGAGTCTGTAACTTTACAAATGCTGTCAAAAAGTTACAGGCACTGTCAAAAAGTTACAGGTGGTTTTATAACTTTTACAGGCGACATTAGAATGTGAAAGACACTTTCCTATAAGTTACATAGTTACATGTAGGAAAGTGCCTGTAACTTTTTTATTTGACCTTTTCACGATAGGCGTTTATGTCAGATTATCTGACAGATCTTTGCACAGGGAAGAGCAAAATAAATTCGTCAAGAATTGCCCCAGTGGGGATTGAAACCAGGACCTCTGGATCCTCAGGCCAATGCTCTACCAACTGAGCTAGTGAGGAGATCTGTTGGGCAGGAGATTTCTGAAGTGAGCTTTGTTTGTTTCCTGCACCACTTCACTTTGTTCATTTCTAGAATCAATAGAGCATGACTTTATAAAGGCCATGAACATTCTGGCTGGCAACTGAGTGTTGACTTAGCTCATGATGTCATGGCAGCATTATGTGTAAACAAATAAAAAACGTTGCAGTAGATCTAGATGACTCAGGAATTTTCAGCAATTTTGGGACATACTTTTGCCATTTTCAGGTACTTTATATTCCCCATAGTGGCAATACCAGTCCATATTCTGATAGAGGAGGTTCTAAGCTTCAAAATGAGTGGTGTTACATCAAAATCGGACTAGAATTAACTTCAGAAATGAAGAAAATGTAAGGCAACCTCAAGTTTTTACGTGATCATGATAAATTTCACAGCTTCCCTGGACTTGACTTTGCTCCCAGGACTTGACTTTCCCTGGACCTTCCCCAGACCTTCACCAGACTTTCCCTGATTGATTGATTGATTATGTACTTTCCCCAGATGTTCAATGGATCTTCCCTGGATTTTCCTCAGACCTTCCAAGGACTTTCCCCAGACCTTGCGTGGACTTTCCCCAGACCTTTCTCATACTTTTCCTGGATCTTCCCTGACTAATCCTGGACTTTTCCCAGACTTTCCCTGGACTTTTCCTGGACCTTCCCTGGACTCTCCCTGAACCTTCCCTGTACTGTCCCCAGACCTTCCTTAGACTTTCCCAGACCTTCCCTGGACTTTCCCTAGACCTTCCCAAGACTTTTCCTTGGACTTTCCCTGGACCTTCCCGAGACTTTTCCCTGAACCTTCCTGCGACTTTGCCCAGACCTTCCCTGGACTTTGCCCAGACCTTCCCCAGATTTTCCCAGGACTTTCCCTGGACCTGTTCCATACTCCATCCTGATTGGATGGATCCCCATCACCCCACTCAAAATGCTAAATAATGACCAATCACACTTAAATATACCAGGTCTCATTATCATAAAACTGCCAAATGCCCCCCCCCCCCACCCTGTCCCCCATATCCTTCGGGGAGCTCATAGTAATCAATAAGCTGACTCTAACGAGCCAGCAAAAATCTGAGCTTTTTCAGAAATGACTGAAGCGAAAAAGGCGAATTCCCGACAACCGTACTTAGTATTGGAGTTGAATTTGGCTGAAATTTAACTGATCAATTTGATTGAACACGAGGATTCACCACTCACACCCTGAAGGAAGATCTATCAATCCGGACAGGTTTGTGAATCGTTTTATGATGGTTCTTTATGAGAAAATTCTTTTTTAGTTCAGTCAGAAATGTGTGTCCAAAAAAAATTCTAAGATTATAAAACTATTTTCGAACCATTCAGAATGGAAAGATGTGACTCATATTTTCTCATTTTCCAACCAAATACGTTGCCATCAGATCAACAGGCCAATATTTTATTTAAGAAATGTCACTTTAGGTGTGTACACCTGATACTATTTACTGTATGCCAGTGTCATGCCTTGTGAGAGAAACAACCTGTTTTGAACCTGACGTTTGATGGAGTATTTTATATTACACATGACTTGATGTATTTACCCAGCAGATAATCCAGAAATTGACATGAGGGAATTCAAATTTTTGACTCCGATAAAATGCTGTCTCACGGAAATTTGAGTCAGGGGTGAATGAAGTGATGAGTAGATGAATAGATCAGAGTCTGATGTGAGATTTCTGTGCACCATGGACCTGCACAGGAAACAGCTGCTTACTCGAGGTCTTACAGAAATTTTACTTCAAACAAATCCTTTGTTCTCACAATGGCTGATGGATGAATGTTTTCAGTTTATTAACTTCGGTTGAAAGGCCTGAGTTGACAAATTGGTAGCATCTATCTTTCAGGGTCATGAAATTGTTCATTTATATTTATCTTCGTAAGTCACTTCATTTTTGTGAGTTAACGTGAAATTTGTTTGGGAAATTGATTCATGAATTTTCTACATACAGTGTAACGCAAAATATTGCTGCAATATGAAAATGTGTCTAATTTCTTATGTTAGAGATGGCTCAATGAGCAGTACCATGAGATATTGCCATTAGTCATTTAAATATGCTACTAGATAATACCAGCTTCGTATCAGATGGGTTTTCAAAGTATGTGGGTCAAAACATCTCTGGCTACCAAGAGGCCAGCAGTCGTCACACCATAGGCGAATTTGAGGAACTCATTGCATCTAGAGAACAAACCCGGGACAGACATCATCAGAATCCTAAAACAGTGTATTATTGACCTCACAAAAAGGATTTAGTCATCCAAAAATTAAAATAAGAAACTGGAATACATCAAGCTGCAAAGAAAAACCAATCCAGGCACATAATATACATAAGAGACAAAATATAAGGAAAGAGAGGAAGAAGTTGAAGAAGAGGGGTGACTAATAAAGAAATTGGGATTTTTGTAACAGCCAAAGTGATAAAGATCCAAGCTACTTCTGACACACCAAGGACTTCTTAAGGAGCAACGTATCTTGCTGGAAGACATTATCTTAGAAAGCTGGTATTTACAATGTGACATACTCTGTTGATTGGTTGCCCCACAGGAAATAATCAACCACAAGGGAGGTGTGTCACAATACCCATGATGCTAATCAATATAATTTTTTATGGGTAATTGCCAAAACACTTACCAATCATTTGAAATTGTCAATAATGTGTGAAGGGAAAACGAGTGTTTGCGTTTGCGCTTTTGTTTGTGTTTGCATTGCGTACACTTATGATACAATACAGCGAAGCAGTGAATTAAGGGAAATTTAGTCAACTTCTTTTGTTAAACGAAGTCAATGTCGAAGTAGGATGTTCTCATTGAGACACATGTTGACGTAAGATTGTGCAATGACCCGAAACTATGCTTTCCAAGTTGGCTACTTTACCCTATATTCACTGAGTCGGTAAGTGTTATTAACATGTACAGCCTATAAGACGGAAGTGTTTTTTTTTAAAAAAACACCTCCGGCTTATGTCTCGGAATGAATTTTTAATGTTTACGACCTCTATGTCAGACACATTTTTTAAAAAAAGAAACACTTACGTCTCAGGTTGGAAGTGTTATTAGTCTACATAACACTTCCGGGATGTAAGCTGGAAGTGTTATTTAAAATAATGGTTCCAGGAGAGATCCCTTAAGCATTATTCTAAGTAACATCCCCAGCTTACATTCGGGAGGTGTTAATTGAAACAAAAAAAAAAAACACTTCCGACCTGAGACGTAAGTGTTTTTTTTTAAAAATAGAGTGAGTTTGAAAATATTTAGTACTTTATTACTGAATTTTACATGGCCAAAGTAAAATTTCAATAAGTGGCTCAAGGCACCATGTTTTTGATTAAATAAGGTCAGAATCATGAACTTGAGCGACGAGAACAACTAGTCAGTTCCATCCTATTCACAAATTTACATGGGGAGAGCAAAATTGGTAAACCCCCAGATTCGCAAGTGGATTGTTAGCATTTTATAACCTTTAAGTATAACTTATAAATAAAATTAAAAATGGTTACCAACCAAAATATTCAAATTTAAATTTGTTACTGATTATTACCACCGATACTCAAAAAAGCGAAAATATGCATAAGCTCTTCATCCTCAGGAGGCAACGCTTGTACTCATCACATATTCATTTTAGCATAACTAATCGAAGTTCTCTGTCAATCAACTAGTCTCACAAACCGGCTTTGCCCAGAGCCTTTTTGCCCCTGGTGTGACTATGAAAAACAGTATAATTGTGAAATTAATAATATAATAATTAATTATCAAAATATATTACTTAGATTTGTAAGAAAATCTAATAATTGACGTTAGTTTAAGAAAAAAGTGTCGGTTCTTCGTGAGAGTTTGGTCGCATAGGCAAATTTTAGCAGGAGCCAATTTACGGCTGATGGTGCGTCTGCCATATTGACCTTGCACAGTGGCCACCAACAAGAGATAGGTCGAAAATAAAGCAGAATGAAAGCCACAGCTAGACCCTTCTTGTCAGCGGTGAAGTGCAGGTGCTATGCATCTCAAGCTGCAGCAGAACAGGTGAACTTATAGGCTCTAATTGTGAAATATTCTGCAGACCCAGTGTTTTTAAACCAAGTCAAATCACTGCAAATTGTCAGTGGTTATGAATGAGTATTGACAAATCTTGGTAGATCTGAATCTTGGTTTCTAGATCTAGATTTAGATCTCTAGTTGGTAGAGTAAAGGCATGAATACTTGGCCACCTCATCCCCTACTTTACCGTCATATGATCAATTTCCTTTGTATTTATAGACTGTATTTAACCTAACAATGTTTTTCTTTAGGCTTCACTGCGGTTGGCAAGAGGGGAGTCTAGGCTGACTCGCATGCAGGATGGATCACTTCTTGCAGCTGTGGAAAATAATTCTCCAGTGGTTAGGTTGGCTTTCATGTACAACGCTGGTTCCAGATATGAATCCAAATCGCAAGCAGGACTCACTCATACTTTACGAAATGCAACAAACTTGAGCACAAAATCGAGAACAGGTAGAACAGCATTATGGTCCATTCACACTGCCCGAGGCCAAGAGTAACGAGAAACGTAATTGGGAACGAATCATCACTGAGAACGATAACTTCAGTGCAATCGGTGTGAACGAACCATTAAGCTTTCCGATTGAATATTTAACACTGATGATGTTGATAGCTTTGGTATTTTGTGTAGAAAGCCGCTTACTTTTCCTGCAGGGGTTGGAACAAGTTCTATGTCTTTCAGGTTTTGGTATGACCAAGCACATGCTGCAAATGGGATCGGACCTAACAGTGATTACAACTCGGGAACACATGATTTTCACCAGCAGTTGTTTGAGGGATAAGCTTTATGATTGCTTCGATATTCTGATGGATGTTGCAAGGAATCCAGCCCACAAACACTGGGAAGTCAGAGACCTATTGAAGCCTTCACTGAAGTTAGATGTAGCGAAGTATCACAATGAACCGACAGCAATGGTATGTCTACAAGAATTTTCCCTCAAATAACATGTACAGTGATTTGAACGGTTGCTACTGTTTCTAAAAAACCTGGAAAGCAAGAGAATTCCAATTCTAGAAAAATCATTGGAATACTATATTCCTCTGTCGTGGGTTCAGTGTATTCCCTGTCAATGGGGAAATATCTTGAAATGTTATACTATGTACTGAAAAACTAGGAAAGAGGATGGACATTTGTCAGTGTACAGAAGTCTTACCCTGGGTTTGGTTAAGAAAACGCACACTGTATTTTGAGCAATGCTGAGGACGGACTCTTGATATATTTTACTATTTAGTTTTGAGATCAAATCTTACATAGATTTATTTTTTAGCTCACTTGTGTTCTTACTTAATATTTAATACATAGTTTTTTTTTCATTATTATTAGTTGATGGAGGCACTTCACGAAGTGACTTTCCGCGACACCCTTGGAAATTCTTTGTACATACCAGAACACAAGATCGGTTCTTTCAACTTCGAGGATTTACAGGAATTCTCAAAAGAACACCAAACTGCAGCAAATATGGCCATCGTTGCTGTTGGCACTGAGCCTGAAGAGTTTTCATTTCAAGTACAACACAGATACGGCGAAAAAAATCCTAAACCTTCGGTAAGTAATACCATTTGTAGATACAATTTTAACACAAAGTAAAGTGAATGGTGGAACTTGGCTGATAGAAAGCTTACTGAAACTTGTTTATTTTATTCTGCATTAGGTTATCATCTCATTATTTGAGTTGGCCAATTAGTCTCACAACATGTATTGACTAAGACATCCCCACTTCTTAAATTGTACTTAAGACATTCCCACTTCTTAAATTGTACGCTCAATTGGTGACCATGTATTCAGTTGAAATAAAAATCACCGTGCATACGAAAATAACCGATAACTGTGTCATAACCAATCAGGTTGACCCTCAATGGCCAAGTACAACCAGTGAAAATATGTACAAAAAGGACGAGCCAGGTTGATTGTCACCATGTGCCATCACTGAAAGAGTGACTCAAACATCTCATTAGGAAGCAGTCATTTGAGTACATATAATTAAAGCCATCCATTGAAACAGTCATTTTGATAGCACAGAACGTATCGGTATTTATCCGAAATAAGTTTCATAGATTTAAAAAGAAACAGACTGATACATGTTAAATCATTTTATAATTGACCTCAAGCATATGTACTTCAGACAGTTCCAACCAAGGCCAAGGCCACATACTGATGCATGTTAAATCATTTTTTAATTGACCTCATGTATATGTACTTCAGACAGTACCAACCAAGGTCAAGGCCATATACGGTGGTGGAGAGAAGAGAATCGACGTTAATTCACAACTTACGCATGCAGCTGTAGTTACCGAGGGCGCTAGTTTGGGGAGTAAAGACCTCATCCCATTGGCTTTACTGCAAAGAATCATGGGCATTGGACCATCTGTGAAATACAGCGACCATATAGCAACATCCAAAGTAAGAATCTTGCGAGGGTTTCTTGTCAGCAAGGCAAAGTACATATTGAGATCGTGTCAACGAGTCAGTCAGATGCGCAGAATTTTGCTGATTATAACTGACTACAATTCATTCTCTTTAACCTCTGTGACGTCTGGCCAGGGTTTTAATTAAATAACTCTTATTTGCTCATGGTGGACGGATTTTGCAAACCCAATGTATGCAGGATAAGTACACTAGGTCCCGCATACCACAAGCTCGCTTGCACCAATCAGTGAGCAGATTTTTTATCATAAGAGAACTTCCCGTATACCTATTTATGGCAACACTAACTGTACTGTATTCGTGAAACGATACGTTCAGTTCCATAATTTGTGTTAAAGATTTACTGACAGTGATATCACTCATTTCAGATAAATAAAGCAGTATCTCAAGTTGCAAAGGGTCCATTTTCAACCAGCGCAATCAACATCAACTACTCTGATTCGGGTCTTTTTGGTTTCTATGCTGTTGGCCAACCTGATGAAATGGACGGAATCCTAAAGACGGCTGCTGCAGTGTTCGGAAATGCCACCAAGGTATCGACAAGTTGCCTTTGAATTAATTTAATTTCATTCATGGTTGATACAGCATAGACAGGGGAACAGGGAATTTGGGTGTTTATTTTTCCAGGACAAGTTGATATTCATCTCGCTTGCCTGCATTTTAGAAAAAGTAGTGATTAAAATGAAAAGTAATAAATGGACTAATTAGTTTTCATCAGATGGGCACTTGTCAATGTAATAGAAAATGAATGTTTTGAAAATGGGATTTCTACTTGTAGTCGCTAATATTTCGTATCCCTTTAATTAATGCTCCGGTGTATTCAGAGTGTAAGTATTCCATATTTCCATAAGGAAAAGCACTTGCATCATCATTAATGCAAAATTTTATGATTTTGTCTCAAAGAACAGATAAATGTGTACCGCATGTTTTCTTTTCGCCCATGCCTGCAACTAGCTGGGGTTCTCTTTCTAAAAAGAAAACAAAATGGCAAAATATCCACAGTGGCATGTGGGGAAAATGCTAATTGTTTTGCAGCTTGTGCACTTCTGCAAAACACATTTATTTCTTGTGTTATTTTTGCGCCGTTTTTTGGCTGATTTAAACGGAGTTTAAAGCAGTCTATCGGATCGGTCGGTTGCAACCCACATTTTGCCCTATTTCA
>JBCAUG010007570.1:0-25539 GCA_038406175.1 Haplosyllis leylae
AGTACTACAGGCACATTAAAAAGTGTGACACTTGTAAAGAGATTAGGGCAAAGAACAGAAAACAAAGATACCACTTTTCTTGAACATCTTTGTCGTACTGCTTGTGGAAAAAATCTGTACAGTACTCATTAATATAGCCATTGTGCAACTCTGTTTAGTACTATTTCATACTTCTCTACATCCAAGGTCTTTGTGGTACTGGTGGGTGAAACATCAGTATGGTACTTATATACGCAAAGCAGATTTCTTCATTTCTTTTTTTAATTTTTTACTTAACTTTTTCATACAGTATCAAGGTGGATACTTAGGTCAATGTGCTGTCTTGTAGACATGCTTTATGTGCTGTCTGGTTGACATGCGTTATGTGCTGTCTGGTTGACAAGGTTCGAGTTTTTGTTTAAAAGCACTTTTTCAAAGTTCTGGAATTTCTTTTCACAGAGAAAAACCAGTTTGGTTGCTGTACCTTTTTGCGAATATGTCCAAGTTGAGACAAGGTGATTCTTTTGGTTTCTATATGACATGTTAATTGTTTCGTACAATAAATACTAAGAAATTTAAACTGCTACATGTATATTTTATTTGATACACAATAATATTTCACAGTACTATGCAGAATGGCATTACCTTAAAGTAACAACAAGCCTTTCCTCAGGTGTTATTGAAGCCCTGTAGTTGTTATTTAGTTTCTGCAAACTCGGCGTCAACTTTTCCAACAGAAAATCAAATTGTTCTGTTGACATTCTGAACCAATGAAAAAATTTCTCAGGATACTCTCTCAGTTCAGGGTAGAGTGTAAAATACTCCCCTTTCAAACACCTTTCTTCATTTATAGGGTGAACCCAATAGTCTCTTTGATTCATTGCCTCTTGCAGTAGTAAATATGCAGCAACAATTCTTCTTTTTTTTCTTTGAAATTGGCATTTATCAAACAAATTACACAACTGCGCCATAATTTAAGTTGTTTTGACAGATGCAGATGACATTAAAATAAGCAAAAGTTGGTAACCAAGCGGCTGAAATGATCAGAAACCCACTACAACGGCAGCAAAAATCGGTAGAAAATGGGGTGCAAACCCATTTTGATTTTTACGGAGCGGTACTACGTAGACATTTACGTGACGGTATCGGTCGGTGTGTATGTCAGATACATCAGCTCAGTACCCTTGTTACCATCAAACATTGACGTTGACGTGACGGGGTTGCTCGGTGTGAACAAGCCTTAACGTCCACAGCACACACACTCCACATCAACTTATGAACCAAATTCCTTTCAAATACAAACATAAAATTACTTGTAACACCAGAATCAATTTGGAAAAGAAAAACAAACAGAAAACACTAATTTTTTTTTTGAAAAAGAAACTGCAAATTAGATCAGCTTCTGCACGACCAAACTATCCCGCTGGTGTTAATACAAAGAACTGGGTGACATTGGAAAACTTTTCAAAGGCCTACATCCGGCTATAAAATGGCACATATTGCGTTTACACACGTCTTTTGTTTCGAAACATATAATTTAATTATGACACTTGAATTTGTTTTCGTTGTATCGTTTTTATCTTAACTGCATTTTCTCCCTCTGGTCTGTTATCATATCCAGTTGTTACACAGAAGGGGGGGCGTTTACATTTGGCTCAGGATTTTCTCCAAATAGGAAATCAATGACTATTTGGTAGTGAACATCTTGAAGAGAAGGATTATCGACTTATATCCTTACTTGTGATGAAATTTCAATGCCCCATATTTTCAGGAGAGAGAGAGGTTGGTATGTGAAAACTTATTTACCCATAAATCATCTTAATGAAAGTTTTAGCCCTTTCAAAGTTGCGTGTTCCACACACCAACGGGTCCCCTAACACCACGTGTGAGCGGGGACTTGAATGAGTTCTTGTGAAGCAGTTACCCGTGACATTCAATACACCATTATTACTATGAAAATACTAAGCGGTTACCAGAGGGAGCTGCAGTACTTCACATCGGCAGAAAAAAATGCCTTGTTGCACTGTTGGAAGTACAAATGAAGCAAATTATAACAAGTTTTTGGGAGATAGACCTTGGTATTATGCTGATGTGCAGTCCACCTGTAATGACCTCTGGCAGTCGCTCAGTTTTTTTTTTTCGCTGTATCAATGGTGCATTGAATCTCAGGGTAACATCTGTACAAATTTGTTTAATTCAATGCAAAGACAGTACAATTATTCGAAGAAATCCTTGAAGTTGAAATAATTAGTTACAGTTTCAGTTTCATGACCTCCAACGAACGGGTCGTTTTCGTGCATTATTCTATTTCAAGGAGCAGCACTTGTCCTAAAAATTGATAGCTCTTAGAATATAATCAGAATTTTACGGCAAATTGCATCCTTTAGTATAAACTTCCGACATCAATTTTCAAGGACAGAGCCAGGTTATCCTCAAGGAGTGCCCAGTGCAACCACTCCCTCCCTGCCAACCACTGCCACCCCTCAAAGAAATCTTTTTCAAAATTCATTGGGTATTTCAGAAGAATTGGCCATATCTCTGGTCGACTATGCAAAGCATATCTTAATTCCTTCACCCTTCTTTTTCAAGACCTAATTCTTTATCGTTGGTCCACATAAATATGACAAGTAAAATCAAGCAAATTGTAACTAAATGTTTTTGGGGTTGTGAATTGTGAGTTTTTGACTCAGCAACAAAAATTGGAAGAACACCAACCCTCCCCCCATCAAATATGGGCATTTGACATTTCACCAGTTTTGGACTCAGGAACAGAAGTTAGAAAACCACCCACCCCCCACCCCCTCCCCTCCCCGTCCCCCGGAAAATATAGGATTTTAAGATTACACCAGTTTTAGACCCAGTGCAAAAGGAACAAAAGTTAGAAAACCCACCAACCCTACCAACCCCTGAATGTAGACTTCCACTTGTTTTGATTTTGAGATCAGTGATGCTCGCGGACCTGTTTGAACCCCCTTTTCGAAGTGCCTCATTTATTATCTTGGGGAAAACATGTTGAAAACCAGGCTGAGAGTCTGCCGAATTCCCTTCAGAGAACCATCTACTCAGGTCAAGCCACGCACAAAAACGAGAGTAATTAGATTTGTCGTTTCAATATGTAATCAAATTAGCGGAGAGAAAAGGAGCCTTATTCTGACCATTCTGCATTCTTATTACCAATTCACCTTTCTTTCGCCTTCATTCATACGCTCTCCGCTTGTAATCCTTTCCTAAATTTAAGACTCAATATGAGTCTTTGCGAGCTCCCATCTCGTCGGCACTGAGTAAACCTCAACCTGAAGTGAATTAACTGGCGGGTGAGCTAGATTATTCCTAACGGTTCCTTTCGCTTTCTACCTTTTTCCGAGAAAATGTACTTTTTCGTGGTCAATCACAAGTAAGTGTGAGATGAGTGTTGCTCCAATTCCTTTGGATCGCTGTTGTCACAGTTTTCTTCTGTCTAATTCCTCGTCCAGACTACGTTTAGTGTGCGTCTATAGAAGTCATTGTTATCTCTGGTTTACAGGATGCATGTTGTATGTTCAATATATATGCTTTTAAGATAAATTTGTACAGGGAAAACTTTATAAAATTCATAACGAAGAACCCGCTGACCAAGTCGGAATATTAAGACAATTCTTTATTTCCTCAGGTTTTCACTTCCTGCACCGATCGTCCATAAGAAATTTATTTTAATTCTATTTACAAGTTTGTGGAATTAACCAACAGATTTATTTACTACATAATACTCTACATAAGTACTCATTTTAGTAATGGCTTTCATAGTTACAAATTCTGGGATGCAACGTCATCCATCCTGTTACAAAATCGGAAAAGAAAGAATTGCCCAAGCTTTCAACTGGGTTCCAGACATTTTTCCAAGAATCTACCGTGGTTAGGACATTACCAATTACTGACCTGGGGTTGATAGCATTAAGTAACCTCTTTCGGATGCTTTGATTTTGTAAACCTAGAACGTTGAGCGAGAAAATTCGATATAACCATCACTTAACTAACTTACGATCTTGTTACTCGAAACCAAAAGTGGACGGAAAGACTTCAGAAGTTATGTTTTTGGTGGCTCGGTTGGAGTTAGCTTAATGATTGAATTGGGATGCCCACAAGATTTTGGTAATATACCTTGCAAGTAGGCCTACTTTAAGCTGCAATAATTGGTGGGACTTTGTTCACACAGAATACCATCTTGATGTCATTTTGAGTGCCAGCATATATTCAAATATTCAAAATTTTCATTCCAGGTGAAAATCTGCAAATAATTTACCACAAATATTTTACCCTTTTGGCCGCAAACTATTGTGTTATTTTCAAGGAAGTTTAGAAATTTTTTTATTTCGATAATTTGTGAAGTTTTTACCGTGAATAGGAATATTCGTTCCAATAGGCGTGGAAACTATTGATCTTAATATTTAGCAAATTACTATGTACATATTATTTGCCAAAAAAAAACTAGAATCATTTATTGGCAAAAATTCTATCATCTCAAACATTCAATTGGATGCCTCAGATCTAATAAGGTATCTGAGAAGCCACGGGAAATATCCAGCTGTTCAGGAATATTTACCTCCGTTCAATTGTTTAACCCTGAAAAAAAACTATCGACTGAACTCACCTAGTAACCCATTTCCACTGATGTCCTTTTGAGATTAACCCATTGCGAGTAACCTTGAAAAGAACTACTTAAAGGAAGGTAAAAAGTGCATGAAATGGAAAAGAGATAACCTATTTTCCACAGGTCATAAAACATAACTCTCTTTCATCCCTATTTGAATCCCTCTAAGTGTAATTAATATATCTTCTATTTAGTCAATTCCTTGCTTCTTTTTCAGTATCACTGCTCTGGCGGCAAGCGGAGGCACTGGAGTACTGAATTCGGAGATATCGAAGGGCGCTTACGTCAAGGCTAAATTTAACCTGACGGAAGGAGATGAGATTTACATGCTGGTCGGACAAAAAGGAGAGAGCGCCTGTTCACCCGTGAGTACAACATTACATTAGAGTAGGATTCAGGATGTCTCAAACATAGTTACCGGACCTAGAGACCGATGCTACCTTGGCCTTATTGTAAATGAAAAAAAAATGGCCCTGTGGGGGAACAGAGGACCAACGCACATGAAGGAAGGGATGATGTCTGCAGACTTTTCTGATCCACAAATACCATATAATATCTGTTAAAACTGAGTAGCAAATACTGAAGAGAGACCACAAGAGACAGAACCTTTGTGCTTCCGTACAAAAGCGTATTTCTAGAGAGACCCGGTTTTACGTTATTTGAAACGTGTTGTTTAACTGATAATGCCTGCATTTATCGAGGGTATAATGGGTGACCCAAAACTGTAAACGTGTCCTGTGATCTTTTTAGTTTTGAACGTCTACAAAAGAATAGATAGCTTTTTGATGTGAAGCCATTATGGAACAAACTACCAATTCAATTTCCTGAAATGAACTTTAATCAAGCACATCAACATTTATGTGCTCATTTTGCCAACGTTTTCATGTCACAACAAAGGTGGAGCAACCATTTAACGTAGATCTGTTACAAGGATATGAATAACTGCCAAATGTCAGGAAGTTGGATGCGAGATGTAATCATTTTGAGAGACTTTCGCACAAAAAGTTCATTGTTTTCAGTGTATTCAACGTCTGTCCTATCTGTGGATTCACAAATTTACTTTATTAATTTTGAGAAACAATTGTAACAATAGCGGGTCGAAAAATCAATTGGAGGTGAGAGATTCTATTATACCGCCTTTGGTAGACGTGCAAAAGAGCCATGACATCCAGCTGAGAAAGAATGATACGGTTCTCAATATATATGTCTTGTCTTCGTTCAGACCAATCAGAGGAACAACAGGACGGCCCGGATCTGCAAAGAGGGGCTGAGGGAGACAGACACCAGAGACATCTACGGGGGAGGTGGTGGAGGTGGTGCCACCTATGTCTTCAAGGTATACAATCATTTATAACTGTAAAATGTGTCAAAGGCGCATTTATCTTGAAGAAAATGTGGCTTTGTCTCTGGTATCCTTATAGATTAAGAAAACATTAAAAATTGTTCTTAAACTATTCGATATGGTTTACAAAACATCTTTTTGCACTGAGAATTTTTTCCATCGTGACCTTTTCGTGTTTTTGATAACTACCTCAATGCTTTACTACTTTGCAGAAAAACCTTTTCGTGAATTTGAAAACAACTTCAATGGTTTTTTTTCTGGTTTTTTTTGCAGAAAGACGCATCGGGAAGCTTTGTCGCCCTGGCGGTAGCAGGCGGCGGTGGGGGAATGTCGTTCAAGGTCGGGAGTAACGCCATCAAGGCCAATGGCGGCTTGATCCAGGGCGGGAGTGGTCTCAGTGCGGCGACACCGTACGATGGACCAGGTCAGTTGTAAAAGTTTTGTAAACAATCAAAAAGTAATTTTCCACTGTTAGTTTTCCTTTAATTTAAGTTTAGCATTGTGCACATTCAATGTTTTTGTCCATAGGAGGAGGTGGTGGCTGGAGTAGCATAGAGTCTGTTACTGGACCCGGTGGACTATCTTTATTGGAGGGAGGAACTGGTGGCCGAGCTTGTACAGCTGCGGAAAAGACTTTCAACTGGGAGCTGAGCGGAGGGTTCGGCGGAGGAGGCGGTGGTTGCAGGGCCGGCGGGGGAGGAGGCGGTTACACTGGCGGAAACGTGTCGGTCACGGACAACGAGGAACACAACGGACAGGGTGGGTCGTCGTTCATCAGCGAACTCGGGAGAGACACCCACTATGAACCGGGTAGGCACAGAAATATCATTTCGTTTGTTAGTGAACATGTCACATACTGTCCAAGGAAATTATCTACAAACTCCTTTGCCTTTTTGCTTATTGCTCAAAATTGGCCCTTGGGCGTTTGACCTTCGACTGAAAGTTTTTTTTTTTGTTTTCAGAACTTTAAAGCAAGTTTAAATATCTTTCTTTTTCTTACCTCAGACTAAATTGTGGGGCGGGGGTATGTGTGAATATGTGCAATTTTAAATAGATGTACTGATTCCCAGAGCATTATACTTACAGGCCCATATAGCTGTGTTATCTTGGCAATGCAATTTTCGACCACTACTTTTCCTTTCCATTGTTGGATATTTCACACAAATATATCCACTTTGGTTGAAACAGTATCTTGATAAGAATAATTGGCATGTAAATGAATACTTTATGTGGGTTTATAAATATCCCTGAACATAAGACTTGTTTTTCCCAACTGAAGCTATAATCTCACACAATCAGCTTTAAAATTCCATATTAGGTACAATGGAGCAGTTTATGTGTCGTGTGTCACGTTTCTTGTGGTTACTTTCATATTTTGTCACATTACTGCACTTGCTCTGGATCTGAAACTGAGAAACTTGACCAGTGTGTTTGTGTACGGTGCACTACGCAGATTCAAAGTTTTGTTCTGATACAACAATTTTGACATTCTGACCGCACAGATGAAGTCATAAGATTCTGAAAATGATAATTTTTTTACATGATTTATCAGAATAAAAAACTTAAATTTGTCACATCATTTAAGGTCAAGGTGACATGTGAGCGAAGAAGATGGGGTTTCTTCTGCTTTAGCCCATTTAAATCTACTTTTATCCTAATTTATTGGACTCATTTAATTTATTCGAATGTAGCATTTACCACAGTTCAAGACAATCTAGAATTGGTATTATCTTGAGTAGTGGCAAGAAGAAAGATAAACCTCTTGAGGTTGCAAAAAGGGAATTTTTTATGACCAGCTCTATTTATTGGGTAAAAAAGAGTTGTGAAGAATACAACATATCGTCTCTCTACAGTGAAACGAAGAATTCTGCAAGTCATTGCGTGGGTTAGTTTCCTTGATAGGTGAAATTACAAAATATATGAAAGTACTCTTTTCTTGATAGGCGGTGGTCATTTTGACGTATGGATGCTATGAATTCGAACTTCAAAATTTTAAATTTGTTTTAAACCGTTTATTTCAACTTATTTCAGTAAAATATGGCCAAAAAACATAAAAATAAATTTCGATGTCCAATTCTGAGTGTGTTCACATTCTTGGTTCGCAATGTTCTCATTAAAGTTACAAATGAATCTTTTGAAAAAGTTGCACTGCAAGTAATACACGAATAGCAAACATACCGAAACATATGAACATAGTGCAAGTGTCCACATGTCATACTTAGTGCTGGTTGGCTCTTGACTGGATGACGTTATTCCAATGAAGGGGATGTAGCTAGTTTCAAAATCAAGTATATATTATGAAGTAATAGAGAAATTCATGGTTTTGAGGTCCTTCCAGGTCACACTTGTGCGGATGCAAGTATCCCTGGTTTAAAGTTTTACTGTGATATATTTTATAGGAAACAATGACAAGGAAGGTGAAGTGGAGATTGCGCTGGTTCTGCCCTGTGACTGCGAATTCATGTGCATCTACTCTGACTACAAGAACAAACAATTCAAGTGTTACTGTCCTCCCAACCATGTCCTGGCTGAAGACAAATTACATTGCATCGGACCCGGTAAGTTACTTTTCTTTTACTTATTTCCTGTTTTGTTTCATTCTGCTCTTGTTTTTGCTCTTGATTCTGACGTCTGGCCGTCACCGTCTTTGTCACCATTGCTCAGACAGTTGTTTCCAGTTCTCCAAGATCGAGTGACAACACCACAATCTCAGAAATGTCGTATAAATATTTCCCTAAAATCTTCCCCAAACTTATTAATTAGATATACCCACGTTAACATAATGAATGTGACTAATTTCACTATAACGATAATTTTCTGAGACTATTTGGATTATCAGGACTCACTTACAGTTTTTTATTGGAAAAACCCCCAAACAGCAAGAAGCCACGCATCTACCATTTGTCATTTCAGTGTCATCCTCCTCCTGTGTAATCTGAATTATTGCACGTAGAAATTATTCATAGCAGCAAAATGTTACAGTAAAATAGCTAGCTCAAGAGAATTCATATATATACCACAACAGGAATTAATCCTTTGTTACATATCTTTATTGAAGATTGTCGGGAAGCTGGTCGTAATGTTCCATTTGGCTAATTTATTATCCATTAGCCGTGACAGAATTGTTACGCTAAGTTCACGTGAATATTGCTTACATTTTGCAGATACTCATAAGAAGAATATGGAAGCGTTGGATCCGGTGGCTCGGGAGGAAGTGCTACCAGTGGAGGCGCTCATAGGTATCGCTGTGGCCGGTATCCTCCTGCTGCTTGTCGTCGCTGCCGCCATAGCCTGGATAGGTAAGGGACCGTTCGCACGTAACGACACCGATCTGAACTTTTTGTGTCTTCAGAAACGGGTGTATGGTTACCAATGTCATTGTTCATACTTCAGAATGATGCTTCACCATTGTTTTCAGTGGAACCCTATTTTAACGTCATAAAAGTTGTAGCCAACTGTGGACAAACAAAAAGAACTTGATCCGTATGTTTTCGTTCATAATAACATTGAAGTCGAACCCTATGACTTTAGCCACTCTTTAAAGTTTTGTTTTTCCTACAGTAAATTATAGACACGAACATGCAATAAAAGATAATAGTCTAACATAGATCTGGCCTCAAAAAAGGTATTTTACAGTGAGGTGGTAAGTGATGGCAAGTCATTGCTCGGAAAAACACTTGAGCATAAAAATTGTTTTTGTTACGTTCAGCAAGGTTTGTGATTCACGGGTAGTATTCAAATCAAACTACTGACTCATTGCCACGGCTTTTAAAGTATTTTTTTTCAAAAGATATTCAGCTGAATATAGGTTTGATGGATAATAATTCAAAATATTCTCAAGAGTTGTTGTGGGCAATCTATTTCCAATAAGAGCAAAAATATGAAAATTGTAATTATTTTCTATTTGATTTTTATTATGAAAACATAAATTACACATCTGGAAGACGATAGATCCCTGAAAAATCCTCTTTTAAAAATTTAAGTGCGTTTTGAAAAAGTCCCAAAGTTTTGATTTCGAAAGTGAAAGTAACGAGTCAGTATTTAGATTTGAATATTCCGTATGTAATGAGAATGACCCATTGTGTTTGTATCTGTCTGCATCTGAATATTTCTTTTCCACTTATGTCTACCGACATCGCAGACAATTGGAATATAAGAACGTAATTATGTGTATCTTCTGTTGCAATTGCGATCATTCTTCCTGATAATATCTGTAGCTATTTCCATACAGTTGTTATGGAGTGTCTCATTTAATTGTTCGTGTTATGTATATTTGTTTCACATGAATGCCTACAAGTGAATTTGATGGCCATATTATTACACGTAACTCGAAAACTGTATTTCTGAAACACCCAAGATGGTCCAGGTGGAAAGGAAACGGATACGTATGATTGTATACACATCAACAAAAATTAAATGTGACTAAGAATGAAATTAGGTCCACTTCCTGCTTCTATGGACACTAAAATAGCAGTATTGGAACTTGGTTACTAGTACTGATACCGCTAGAGTATTAGACTTTGACAGGTTTTTGTCACTTCCGTAGCCAAATAAAACAGAAATGTCAGTATGACATTGTAGACTTATTCCGAAAATGCCTTCAATGTGTTTGCGCGGTTTCTTTCTTTCTTTCTTTTTAAAGATTTTTCTTTCATATGTCCTGTGTGGTTGATATTAGCAGTTCAACAGAAACACAAGAAGAGGCTGAAGGCGGTGGGGCTGGAAATGCTGAGCCAGGCGGACTACCAACTGGATCGCCTCCGGTCAGTGATACAAGGATCCAGCGGGGTGACCGAGTACAACCCCAACTACGACTTCGGAGGACCCAAGTGCACCCTACAGGATCTACGGGAAATACCACGTGACAACCTTACACTCGTCAGGTAAGGTATATTTTTACCGCCCGCGTACGTAGTACAAAGGAAGGTAATGTTTTCAGTCTGTCCAAAGGGGGGGGGGGTACTCAGATCGTACACATAGCCAGGGGGTCTATGCGGGTCTGGCCTAGGGGAGGTACTCAGGCCCACAGCCAGGGAGGGGGGTATCCAGTCCCACAGCTAAGGGGTACTCAGGCCCACAGCTGGGGGTACTCAGGCCCACAGCTAAGGGGTACTCAGTCCCACAGCTGGGGGGTACCCAGTCCTATAGCTGGGGGGTACCCAGTCCCACAGCCAGGGGGGTACTCAGTCTGGGTATCCCCCCTCCCAGGGCTAGGACAACATAGCGAGCGCTTGTTACACGGCAGGCAGTATGCCTGTTGCGTTCACGCAGGAGGCCTTTCTTGTATGAAACTGTCTTTGTTCAATAGTAAACTTGAGGTCAATAAAATGGGTTATGTAGGAATCTCGGGCAACTAATGAAGTTAATGAAAGCAATATGACAGAATTAAGGAGGACATTTGTCCAACTGACTATGGATAAAATTCGATAAAATCAGAAATCTGGAAATACGTAGGTAAATTATGTTGATTTATGGACTCTGAATCTTCAAATGCTCAGTTTTCCATGCTACAATTTGGAGGTTGGTTCCAGAAACCCACGCAATTATTATTTTTGCCGAGATCAAGAAATTTTACGCTACAACATTTAACAAATAGCAGTGTTTGAAAGTATCTTCAATTGAACCGGTGAAACGTTTTCAATCCCCCCCCACACCAGTACGTCCCGGGGGCATACAAGATCAGAAATTGCTGTTTTCAATCACCCCATCAATAGAAGTTTCATCACCGACTGTAAAAAGTTTCATCACCAACTGTAAAAGTGCCACCACCGACTGTAAGTTTCATCAACCTTTACAGTTGACCTTACCTGAAGTCCGGTTAACCATCAGAAGAGGGGGGCGTACTGGTAAGGGGGCGATTGAAAACGTTACACCGGCAGACATCCTACACATTGAACACGTGATGCATTCATTGGAGACAAAGAACTGGGAGGGAGATATGGCTGTTTTCTTGTAAATTTCTAACGTGGACACTTTGAACACAAACATTCAGGGCCACAATTGGTACTTACAATTCCACATTCATGCAGATATACTGCAAAAAATGGTTCATTAACTAAATGTTTGTGTTAATTTAGTGTAAATCTAGACGTCAACATCATTTATAGGCTCTATTATTGTCCATATTGTCCGTTGTCCATCACAGTCTGCATCATTTGGATATTTGGAGTATTTAAGATTTTCCTTTTGAAGAGCATAGTTGTTGTCATAACAATTTTAACACACTTTTGTGCATAGCAATTAGACTTCAAATCAGGCTAACGGTTTGATTTTCAGTCCCATTTTGGGCTGCATTAGAACATATTTCTCCAAACTAGAGATTCCGAATAGTTAACGTTCATTCTGATAGTTCTTGACAAAAATAGGTCCTATAGTTAGATTTCTCATCCACGTCACAGGAAAAAAATATGCAAGAAATTAAAGTCATGGAAACAAACATTTTTAACATCTTCATTTGAGAAAAAAATAAAAAGGAAAGAAGAAGACAAAGGCAGGAAATAAATCTGTTTGTATTAGTTTTTCTGTCGACAAAAAGGTAAAGAGTGACGCTGGTGTTAGAACATCGCTGTTCTTCTTTGAAAATTGTCTTTAAGAAGTTAAAATGTAATTGTCTTCTGACGGGTCTCAAACCACACGGAAGTGCGTCAGAACCCTCGAATATACAACTAAAAGAAAAAAGTCTATTATCTTATACTAATTCAATTTGCTTTTTTTTCAGGCCGCTCGGTCAAGGAGCATTTGGTGAAGTCTACCAGGGTTACTTGTCCAACGTGCCGAGAGAGACGGGCGATCTCCCAGTCGCCGTAAAGGTTGGTTCTCGGGTTGTCCTTCATGTTGATTCCCTGCCCAGTTCAGCTAGGCTTTCAGTCATTTCTGTCAAAAATTGACCCAATATGTATTGAACCCACTACTTTTGATACCACATAATTGAAACTACTGGGATCTACTGTTCACAAAAATGATGACTCCATGATTATGCCAGTCAATGGGCTACTCTGAAATAAGTTCATGCATTGAAATTGAAAATAATATTTATTTTCCTAATCATAGTTACATGTGTTTATTCGACATTTTAGGAGATAATGTAAGATTTACCTTTGTGACTCAACATATTTGCTTTCTGTTCTTGCAGACATTACCTGCCTTGTGCACAGATCAAGCAGAAATGGATTTTCTAATGGAAGCTCTCATAATGAGGTATACATGATTCCTCCATGCTTGCTTTCTTGCTAAATGTCTTCTGCAGTTTACACCAACAATATCTGCGTTTATCCTATGTGCAGCAAACGGATTGGTTGAAGTAAGAACAACAAAGATTTGTAGTGAGGTTAGTGCGTAGTAATTCGGTAAAGAACAGCCACCATACGAACTGACGCATGTAAAATGGATTAATAAATTTCTATATTTCGACCTCACATAAGTGTTGAGTTAAACAATATATCAGTTAGGAGATGAATACAAGTTGTAATGAGGGTTAGAAGATGAATACCAGTTGTATTAGGGCTTATGCAGGCATACAGGATAAAAATGTGACGAGGAACTTAGGAGGTGAATACAAGAATATCTTCCCCCTCACAAAAATTTGTATTCACTTCAGCCTAAAAGCCTCAGTAAATACCGACGATCATGCTCAACGTTCTTGCATTCACCTCCTGAGGTCATCGGAACGTTGCAGTATCTGATCAATATGTCAAGAAACAAGGATAATGCGTGAATTTAAATAGGTTAATTTCTGGCAAATAATGGTATTTATGAAGGCAATATGACCGAATTAAATGGGCATTTGGCAAATTGACTGTGAATGAAATTCAGTAAAATCAGAAACGTACAAATAGGCAGGGAAAATTATGTTGATTTATGGACGGACAATCCGATCTGTAAAATTGATGGTGGTTTTTGAGAAACTAAGTTTACTAAGTTCAGAATTTGCTGTCCGCAATTACTAAAATACGTTCCCAGTTTTTTCAAAAACGGAATCTGCTGAGAACCAAACCGAGACCTCAGCGTTGTGAAGTGAAGCTATGATTTCCAAATTATAAAACTGCAATTTTGGGTTTTTGACCAAACATTTTTTAAATTTGCAAAGAATGAAAGAAAAGTCTACGACCATGTCATTTTTATGACTGAAAAGAAACCATTCTGTTTCGACTTCTGTCCACAAGCTGGGCCATACTAGTGCAAGCTAGTTTAGCTGATCGATTCTTAAGACTGATCTTATTCAGATTAAAAGTGATCTGACTGAAGTTATGACCTGCAGTGCTACGATTGTGATCAGGGATGTACTCACAAACCCAGCATCAGCGTTAATGCTAATGTTGACACTTTTGAATCGGTCCAGAACCCTTTTAATTTTTGACGCTAGTGTTGATGCTGAGATGTTGCAATTGAAATTGATGTATTCCTTCCAAGCGTCAACCTGAGTGTGTACATTATGCTCAAAACCTAAATTTCTGTTTGACTGGAAAGACCAAAGTTAGGATTTGTTGATACCTTAAAAATAGTCCGGATTGTCTGAACTTCCTGTAGGCTAAACAAATTAATTACCCATGCCATTTTTATTCTGATTATAAGTCGTCCATGAAAGAAAATCATCAAATTTCATAATTTTCTTATCTCAGTAAATTCCACCATCGGAACATAGTCCGCTTCCTTGGGGTGTGTTTTGAGAAGCATCCGAGATTTATCGTTCTGGAACTACTGGAAGGTGGAGACCTGAAGACTTTTCTTCGGGAGTCCAGACCTAAACCGGTAAGTGCATACGTGCATACTAGACAAAAGATTATGATGTTGTTTTCCATAGATTTGGATTGGTCAATTTTTTTTTTACTGTGAACGTTTGAAAGATACAAAAACAAACCAGTTTCAACAAGGTGCTTTCGGACCGGGGCTCAAAATGGTTCCCGCGCATAACCAATCCCTTCCACACATTCTAAGTCCAAAGGCCCTGACCCCTTTGTGCTGGTTTTATATCAACACAACTTGTTCTTGTCCAACACTATATGGTCGCCCTAGCGAGAACCATAAACCACTATTGCAAAATTTTGATATCAAGTGAAAATATCTGGGGGTATGTAACGGACACTTAACTTTTATTGTCAACAAAAACTGTACTATCCTGATGATGATTTTTCAGGGTCAACCAACGAGATTAACAATGCTTGACCTGGTTGGTCTTGCTCTTAATATAGCAAATGGCTGTCAATATCTTGAAGAAAATCATTTCATACACAGGTATGTACATGTAGTCTAAAAACTAGTACGGTTTTTACCAAAGAAGAAGCTGTGTAGTTGCACTTGGTGTTCTTGTTTCTGGGATGTCACGATATCACCACAAACAAGTGTTCAGTCATCCCCATCAGTATCAGTCCTTGTTGTATAATGTTGCAAATCGCTATCTTGTGAAATCGAGTGTGACCCATTTGTAATAATGTTACGTCCTACTACCTGAAAAATATATATGTATTTTACCCATGATTATATCTCATAACATTGAACAAACTGTTGATTCGAAGATAAGTTTTCACAGAAAGACGGTTCCTAAACCTAGTATTGCTGATATTCAACAAATAGATTCTAAATGGTTTCCCTTGGCAGCATGAATAGTTCACGTCTATCGTCTTCAATTTGCAGAGACATCGCAGCAAGAAATTGTTTACTCACAACGAAAGGTTCAAACAGAGAGGCCAAGATAGCCGATTTCGGAATGGCGAGAGACATTTACAGGTAATGTATCACAAATTTGTCCGGTAGTATCAAGGTGAATCGTGCATGATTGACTGGTCTCTTAGGGTGAGCATCCCAAGCCTACTGTTAGCTTGTTCAATTCAATGCTGGTATTGAAACATATGGTCCGAGATGACCACAATGAGAGACACTTCCAGCAATTTGGGAGGCGCCAAAAACCATTACGAATGGTTAAATAACTTATTCATTTTCAGATTAATCTTGGCGAAATTGTAACGGTCTTTTATTTGTGTGTGGACCAGAGAAATAAAGTACAATTTCGCTTAAAATGTCATGCTCATTTTGAAACAACTTTCATTTTTAAGGACAAAAAACTTCTTTCGTGTTTATTGCCTATAAACAGCCGCTTAATTACTCCTTTGCTCCGTTATTGGATTTCTTCGAATTGTTCACCCTTGGGAATCCACCCTTATCTGATGCTCATTAGGAAAATGTGTAATTACATCTGCTATTGTTTCATTGAACATAAAGAGCTGTCAGCTCTCCCCCAGGTGTCATTCCATTATGTTTCAATCATCAGATTTGTATTGACGTTGACAATATTTTTTTTGTCTATAAATTATTGTATTGGTACGGAATTCTTGGTGTGAATGAGAAAGATGATAACGACCTCTTTGAATGTCTTCCTCTTCCGT
The DNA here is from genome assembly GCA_038406175.1 of Haplosyllis leylae. Taxonomy (NCBI): domain Eukaryota; kingdom Metazoa; phylum Annelida; class Polychaeta; order Phyllodocida; family Syllidae; genus Haplosyllis; species Haplosyllis leylae. The sequence goes on from JBCAUG010007570.1 coordinate 16,328, forward strand.
TTTTTCTTTGTCATCATTCATTTTCAATCGACGTAAATGTCCATTTTCGACCAAGATGTAGCTCAAATTTTGAAATTACATTCTGTACTTATTCTGGAATAAATGTGAAAGGGCAATGAGTACAAAATTAGGTATTTCGTGTTTCACGTCTTTAAAATTATAAATGCTGATATTTCCTGCGATTCAAGTAAATGAATACGATAATAACACTCAGGTAATGAATAATAAGCTATTGGCAGGCCAATAAACTATTCAACGACCTTGACCCAAACGAGCTGATTAGCTGGTTCATGTATGTAGAATGTACGGATAGATTACAAACATGCCATTAATGATTTATTCACACTGGTAGCAAGTGGTGGAGAAATCCATTCACAACGAAATGGCAGCCTTTTCCTCTTTGATCGTAGTCTCCACACTCCCAAGATAACACTCGCCCCTTGATTTTCGGGGGTGATATTTTCATGACTCAAATTCAGAGGCGAAGTTTCCATGAAAAGTTTCAGTTCAGAGGGAATGGGGTATTTTGGGACTCAAATCCAAAGGCAAAGTTCTCCATGAGAAGTTTGAATTCCAGGGAAAGGGGTTCCAAACTCAACTCAGCTCCAAACCTACTCCTCCCAACCCCCAACTTTACCTCTATTTTGAGGTAAATACCCATTTTTTGGCAAGAAATGTCCCCTGCCAGTCCACAGCTAAACACCATAAATGGTCTCAAAACTACCGGATGTGGAGACCAATAATTGCCGAAGTCTTACTGAAGAAAAGCATGCTCTCTAATCTTGGATTTTACGACGTAGAAAGCCGTTTCTGAATTCTCAGAGGTGAAAGACTTTCAAGGCATTTCCTTGGTTTCGTCATAAATGTTTCATAATATGTCAACTCTCAAGTGCATTCCCTTGTGATACGATCCTATTTAATTTCTTTTATTTGTTTTTGTAGGGCTGACTACTACAGAAAAGGTGGCAAAGCGATGTTGCCAGTTAAGTGGATGCCTCCTGAGGCCTTCCTTGATGGAATATTTACCTCCAAAACAGACGTGTGGTGAGTATTAATGCAATTAGAGCCAATTGGGAACAAACTGCTCCGATGTTCTTCATTGATCTTAATACTTTCAAATTCGCAGTAACAAAGGCCATTCAGAATATCTTAATGTTACTAATAGTGACACAATGAGGTTTGCAGCATTACTTGGTGAAACTTAAATCAATGTAGAACTGCCTGATATTTTATAATTGGCCACACGCAATCTCATAAGTCACGCATTAATTTGCATAGTTGCATTAATTAATTAGTCCCATAATAGAACATCCGGCAGTTGTGGAGAAGTTGTGTACAGAGATGAGGACTTCTTGGGAATCTTTTGCAAAGTTGGTCGTGGTCATTCTATTCATCCGGTCTATAACATATGTTACTATGTATCTAAATAATTCAATAATCCTGAGAAGAAAATAAATATCAAGGCCATTAACTGGAGTGGTCTGTTCCCTCCAGACAATTGTGTTGGAAGGTGTTGAATGTATCTCATTCCCCTGGCAATGGAACCAATATTATTTAATTCTAGGACTTAATTTCTGAAAGTAAACGGATATTTTTCCTTTCAGGGGTCATTAAATTAGGTTCCATCCATCCTGGGATGATGGTCTCAAGAAACAATAAAAAGCAACTAGATTACGCGGTTAATATCTGTGCCATTTCGAGAACCATTTGTATCCAGGCACTTTGGACGTGCGAGTGATATTTTACTTATGAAACTTTGATGGGAAATGTCTGGCTCCAGATTGGATTTAAGCTGTTATTTGGTAGCTAAAGCATTTCTTCAGGCAGTCATTGAAGAAGAGGTTCTGTTTACATGTTAGAAATTTAAAGTTTACATTGTTGTTGACTGCATATTTTCCACTAGACAATGCCATTTGGGTATCTTTGTAGTGTGTGCCATAATAATCTTTAACTTTGGAAAACATTCTCCCCAGTCAAGGCAGAAGAAAAGGAACGGAAAAGCAACTAATCCTTTTAGTTTTTACCGACCGCGTACGTAGTACGAGAGGAGGTAATGTTTTCAGTTTGTCTGTCCTGCGGGGGGGGTACCTGAGTCAGGTCTGGTGGGGGGTACCTGAGCCAGGTCTAGTACCCCAGGTACCCCCCGGCTGGGATGGGGTACCACCCTCCCACCAGCTGGGATGGGGTATCCCCCTGGGTGGGATGGGGTACCCCCCCCCGGTTGGGATGGGGTAACCCCCCCTACAGCAGAGTGAACTGTTGCTGCGCAGCGGTCAGTATGCCTCTTGCGTTCACGCAGGAGGACTTTCTTGTTGTAATTTATGTTCAGAATTTGTCCGCAGGCCTGATGTCGATGCACCCTGGTGTATGAATATGGAAATCCTCTATCTGTAATAATATAAGTGTTATTTTATAAATGTAATTTATTTTTTTATACCTTCAGGTCTTTCGGTATACTGCTGTGGGAAGTATTCTCACTAGGATACATGCCTTATCCAGGACGAGGCAACCAGGAAGTGATGCAATTTGTTACCACTGGAGGGCGCCTGGAGCCTCCCCAGAACTGTCCTCAACCTGTGTATGTAGTTTTTAGAAAAAAATTATCTTGATGATCATTGCATGACAATAATTAAAAGATTAAATGATAGTGAATTTAAATATCATATTGAAAAAAGTTAGTATACTTCTCTTTTGAAAATTAATATTTTTGGAAAAACTTCTTTTGTTAAACAATTATGTATGTTGTAATGATTTAGGTACAACATCATGACAATGTGTTGGCATGGAATACCTGAAAGAAGACCTGCATTTGCCGCGGTTATCAGTAGACTACAACGCTGCTTGCGGGTAAGGAAAGAAAGCCGACGATGTGTTTGTAATTAATGATGGTTTGTAGTAGTTCTTTAGATAAAAAATTGAAGTGAAATTTTTTTCATACTTTGTAAGTTAGCCTTGTCTTTGAATTTACTATATTGTACAGATGTACAGTGTTACTTTTCAATTTCATCCAAAAAGTGTACAAAACTTCACCTTGGGTTTGTTTGTTTGTTTTTTTTGGTTTTTTTTATTGCAGGATCCAGAGGTTTTGCACTCACCACTGCCAGTGTTCCACCGCCCACCTTCCATAGAACCTGAAACGACAGTGATGCGACCGCGAGATTCCGATCGTGTCGTCCTCACAGTGGAGCCGCCGAAGAAATTCCTCGAACCCGACTCCCCCAGCTCTGTGGACCATCTGATCGGTCCGCAGAGCCCAGACATTGAGGTCGCAAGTAACAGGCGACCACGTGTGACTGATAACAAAGAATTATTGGACAGATTGTTGGAAGAAGAGCCTTTGGCTGTAATGGAACCAAGTGCTCCTGGTAGTGGTATTTGCGGTAGCAGAGGACAGTACAAAAGAGTGTTTGACTATGATAACGCAATCAGTGAGGAGTCCGGTCAGCACTCGCCGGAAACGGAGGAAGTTCCTGCGTGTTCCACAGTTCTGGTGCATCATCATCCACCAGATCCACACAGAAGGTCGGAGAATCTAGATGATGATAATGATCATCTGGACGCAGAGGAACTAACTGGTGATACTACATGTACAGCTCAAGAAACATTGGACGACGATAGTGGCAAAAGTTCAATGGAGAATGTATCTTCTCAAGCTGATGACGTTTCCAGGACAAGTACTGTGCCTTCGACGTCCAGCCCCGCCGGAACCCCAACAGACCCTCATGGCAACACCATAGCCCGGTGTCGACCCAGCCCAAGGCACCCAGTCACAGAACACTCTAGTCCTTTACTCCTGACGAAATCAGTGCCTAGTCTCAGCAGTAAAAATAAGCAGCCAGTGAGTACAGACACAACAAATAAGAAAATCTGCTCAAACTCTGCAACCCGTTCTTCCATTCCAAAATCTCCTCTGGCACCACAAGCTGGGAATGCAAACTGCCAATTGGACAATAAAGAGCCTTTTGATCCCTGGGAGCCAAGGGTCAAAGGTCCTTCTGGTGCAAGCTATGAAAATGTAAATTTGCGTAGCTGCACAGCGAAATCTAACTCCTCTGAAAGGGTAGCTGATGATAATGACAGATATTCCTTGTATGATTCAATAGAGAGATCAAAGGACTCTTCTTCGGCGGGTGACTCCGGTGTCGTTGTTGACCTGCAAGGAAATTCAAGCTTACAAAGTAAGCGACATGGCCGCAACAAGTCCGAAACTGTTTTACTTTGATGCGTAAATATCAAACTTGTGTTGTAACCATGTTTCTCCTTCTGGCATCTAAAAACATTCGGACCTGGACTAGAGGAAAATAAAGGAGTATTCTTCTTTTTGGACCAAACAAACATGCACTTAATTTTTTAAAGAATTCCTTGTTTCCGAAAAATGTTGGCAACGGGCATGCCCTTTTTGTACCTTTTGATTATTTTTAAAAACTTTATTGAACAAAAAATTTCATTAGAAATTGAGAGCATTTTTACATGTGTGAGTGTACCATAATATTTTTATATCCAACGTTGTTTTTGATGGTTCAAATTTTAAGCATGTAACTCGTAACAAATTGTTTGTTAAATGCCAATATTCAAACACATTCAAGTTTTTGCGTAAATTGACACAGATGACACATTTGGCAGAGATCATGAAAACTGGAAAATTGAAAATTGACATAATTATTTTAATTTTAAAATCATAGACATTATCTTCTGGCATCATGAAAGATGTTAATACGAAAGGTATCGAAAATCTGTGACATGCAAGCGGAACTCAGTGAAGTCTATGTCTGAAGCCAAATGAAATCTGCATAATTTATTGTTGTATAATATTGATCTGAATTTCAATTGAAATTGAATTAAAGTAAAACTTAACAATTGCATAATATACGAGGTTTCCCTCTTAACTACAGAGATTTATTTTCACATTTGGATTTTTATTCCATTGGTATCATTAATTAACCTAATAATTGCCCAAAATAGTCAATTAAAATCAATCATGTTTTCCTATTTCATACATCAACAACATGATGGTTGCCTAATGTTGCCTAATAAAATACATGAAATTAATTCAACAAATTTCAAAAACTCCATGCTGGAAATGGTAAAAACGTTAATTGCACAAAAGCCAAGAAAATACATTTGTGATGGATAAGTATCACAATGATTTCTTGTTGCAAAGCCCAGTTTTATTTTTGAAAAGCACAAAATAAGATTTGTATATTTTTATAGTTTGATTTGTTACTCACTGAAAAAAATCTTTTGATTGTACTGAAGAGGATACATTATTTACAATAAAAACGTACACGAACTATTGCTGTTTATGAGAAGAAAAAAATTTATATGTGGAAAATAAGTGTACAAAACAGGTGTTGAATGTTCATATTAATAAAAGGGGTAGATGTATGACCTGCATACATTACATTACAAAGTGTTATTTGTACAAGAACATATATGTATTGACCAAAGTATATTAAACTTAATCCATATAGTTCAATGTATATATTTCTGTCAGCAAAAATGTATCTTGACAAAACTTCATGATTTTAGCAGTAAGTTTAAGCATGTGTTTTAATGTGCATTTGTTTTAGCCAAGAGAAAATAAAAAGAACATTTCACTTTTCATTGTTCAATTTTCTAAATGGAAACTTCTGCTGATTTTACAAAGACCTTGCAGTATTTTTTCACTGGCATTGAGGCAATAAATAAGAGACATTTCCCCTTTATTGTAAATTATAGTTTTTATATTCAATATCTGATGACAGTAATTCTATTTGATTATTTATTGACAAATATATTTGCTTGCTTTTTCTAAGAAACTTAAATTTAAAGATGTTTTTACAGTTCAAGATTACAAAAAAAAATGGCATTTCGAAAAAATTTACACGTAAAAACGTGAGATGGTGTCAATGAACTTTCTTTCTCAAAATAAGGAATGAAATTAAATGAGATATATATACATTGTGTACTATACCATTTGTTGTGTAAAATGAACTTGATATTCAAAAGACACTTTTGTACAAGCTAGAGAATAACTTACCCATTTCATGAATATTTTACGTGAAATTTTAGTTCGTTGTCCATTGTGGTTCAATATTTAATGTGTTATCACCTCAATGATTGTTCAAATTTCATGATACAAACACCTGAGTGTGATATGAGCTATTGGAATCCAACTGTCTGGGAAAATACCCAGATTTATATAATGTACATTCTTTGAATTATTGTTGCGTTTGGGAATAAAACTATTACTTATTAAAAAGCTTTAATACTTTGTGTAAATAGCTCGAAACAGTGTCTGTCCGGGGTTGGTGGGGGCGCTAACTAAGTGGGTGCCAACCTATTATTTGGCTAATTTTTTTCCAAAAGTTGCATGAAAATGAACAATTTTTGGCCGGGGTGCGCATACCTAGCACCCCTCCCCTGGATGCGCCACTGTCGGCCAATTTGTTTTCATTTTTGTGGTCGAATTTATGAGGCGCTCCTGGCACATCTCCTTCCCCTCGCTACCCCGAAATGCAATTTCATGGGAGTTTGGGGGGAGGGGGGAATGTGACACACATATGGAAAATATTTGACCCGTCATTCAGTTTCATTTGTTTTGTTTTGTTTTTCAGGAAAAAAATAGCCAAAAAGCACATACTGAAACCCTTTCCTGTTCTTCCTCTTGGATCAGAGTCTATCAAACCCAACCGCACCCATCATGTGACATCTCTGAGAAATTTCAGATCTTTCACTGTGATATCACAAGGATCCCCAAGGAAAGGGATTCAGAGACGAGCAAGCCCAACATAAGAGACAAAAGAAATTTTTTGCACATTTGCATTTTTGCACATTTTACAGAATTCATGGAATTGGAGCGGTGGCTACCTCCTCATTAGCTTCTTGGCGGGAAATTCTTTGGTATCGCAGGCGACATCTAGAAATTTAGAAACAAAATTCGTACGCCATAAATTGATGGAAATATTCATTAAACTGCCAAACTACAGATCAATTAGATTTGTCGCTGCCTATAATTTTGAACTTTCTGATGTTGTTCCCACAGACGAAAAGTATTTAAAGTTCACAACCGAAAAAAGTAGTCCCTAGATACTTGCGTAGCTTTATATTGATTACAAGAGGAGTTGTCAAGTCAATCAGCTGACAACAAGTGGTTGATCAGGCTACGAGCAATAAGTTTTTGCACAGTACTGGTGTTTTTTCGTCATAAAACGTAAATATTATGTCTGGGAATCAGAATTCAGGTAAAGATGTTGTTGTTTCAAATTGTGAAATTCTTGTCTTAAAGGTTTCCCCACTGGAGAAAGTGTAAGTCTATTTTGTCTTGAAGGAGCTTGTTTGATCCTGAAGTGGATTTGACATAGAGGATTTGACATATGTGGATCTAACATGACAATTTTAAGTTGACTTGCAGAAAGGGAAGATCAAATCGCTTTTTTTTTGTAATTTCTTTTGTTTTGATTTTATTTGGAATTTTTGAAAGTTTTATTTGTATCCTTTCAAATTATTGGTATAATTCTGAAATTGCAAATTTCACATTTAGTGAGTCGTTCGGCCAAAAAGTGGAGTTTTTCTCAAATGGAGACAAACTTTGATTGAATTCAGTGAATGTAATAAATTGCTGAAACATGAATTAGGACAACTTAAATATTCTGTCTATTTCCTGTGATTTGGTGGTGGAGTGGCAAGATGTTGGCTTGTCAAACAAGAGGTCAACTGACCAAATACTTTTAATTCCTGATTCATTTCAGCGTAGCCATTTGCTGAAAACTCATAACTTACAGTCGTAATCTGGACAGAGATATTGGTTTCCTTTATTTCTCGACTGAATTTATTTTAACTTGATTGTAGATATTTGAAGCACAGCATATAATTTTCACATTTTCATTCATAACAATTGAAATTGCGCAAAATCCATGAAATCGTATCAAATACATTTCTGAAAACAAGAATGCTTATCAGCATTGTGTCGCACCGTATAAATTAGCTTGTACGTGATATTATTTTTGCCTGCAGGAGATTTGGCTAACAGATGCTACAGTTAATTCTGTGAAATGGTCAAAAAATTTGAACTCAAAACTTTAAACCACACTCTCGACTCAAATTTCTGAAAATTTTCTAAAATTCTCAAATTTTGGTTCCAAGGACTTGGTTCCAAGTCCAAATATGAAAGAATTTTTCATTTCGAACCATGTGTCTATCTAGCTTATTTGATAGGAATATACTAAAAATTCAGTTTTCAAATGACCAGAACTCCCGATAAGTTAACAAGCAAGCAAGCAACCAAGCAGACGTACACCATAGTGACCAGATAAGTCGCTCCGCTCGTAGAAGCGGTACGACTAAAAATTAGCTGGAGTGTTGGACTAAACAAAGTTTAACGTCATCAAAGTTTAACGTTCTACACCTCATACAAGAGGTGCAAATGTATTCACTAATTACCTAATCTTGCGGAACAGGAAGACAGCTGTCGCCTGAAGAATATAATGATCTTGGTTCGGCCCGAGAAACTTGGTGTGCTGTGGAGCGACAGAAGGAGCAGGACTGGTGTCGCGCAACCCGCAAACACTACCCGACACTACACCTGAAGAGTGAGGTACTCGCCGCCAGTGGGCCAGAGAAGGAACCCCGCTGTATGTGGGATGTCAATAAGCCAACCCATAAAGAAAGACGACACTACACCAGCTGGAGTAAGTGATTTCAGTTTAGGGCCAACTTACACGGAGCGATAATAAATTCGACAGCGGCACAAAGAATTGCTTTTGAAACATTAATGTTTTTTAAAATATAATCCACAAAAGTGAAATAATTTTTCGTATAATTAAGGGTGACCTAGCAGATATTTTACGAAGTTAGTTTGAAGGTTACTTTTATTTTCAATATTGATCCAAGTGCATTACACTGTAAAGTCCCTTCAGACATGTGAAAACGTATGAAAATTTCCATCACTTTGAACGCAAATCGTCTTCACTTGGAATCCCAAATCTCTCCAGTAATGTTGGAATTTATAATTACCGCCCGCCATCCGAAGGATGGGGGAAGGTAATAGTTTCAGTCTGTTTGTCAGTCCACAGGGGGGGGTACTGATGCACCGGCCCATTTACGGTGCAGCCATTCGTATACACATCTTGCACATCTAGGTTGTGAGCCTCACAAGGATCCAACCGGATGGGTGACCAATGGCATCAGTTGTAGCCAGAGCCAATCAGCTTAATGTACCCTAAGTACTTAAG
>JBCAUG010007571.1:0-11284 GCA_038406175.1 Haplosyllis leylae
GTCTGAAATGTGAAGTGGTGCATGAAACAAAGCTCACTTCAAAAATCTTATGGCCAACACATACCAAGCTAGCACAGTCCGCAGAGCATTAGAGTGATGATCCAGAAGTCCTGGGTTCAATCCCAACTGGGGGCAATTTTGAAGGATTTTTTTTTGCTCTCCCCTGTGTAGAGATCTGTCTGGTAATCTGACAGAAACACTTACCATGAAAAACCCGAGTCGTAACATTTGTTTAATGTCATCCCAGCGGTGAGATAGATGTGAACAAAATGTGTAACGAATATGTAGGTCTCAACATCGATGACACATGGTGTCACAAAGTATAACTCCCGCTAAATTATCAAATCAATTTATCTGGTTTCAAATTCTTTCATTTTCATGCATTTTTTGGGAAAAATTTGGTTGGCACCCCCTCCCCCATCTGAGAAATCCTGAATCCGCCACTGAAATACAACTTCTCTGTGCAATCAAGGGACAGTATCTATGAGTAACCCCTCGGCCCAGAGGGACCGGGGACCAGTGACTGGGACCCCTCCTCGTTAACACCTGTAAAAATAATATATCCTCTCGCAACCATCGGGTGTGAGTGATGATTAATTGCATCTCATTTCTAGATTCAATAGAGCATGACTTTTTAGGGTCTGAAAATCTGAGACTGGCAAGAAATGACAGATTAGCTGAGTGTGTAAAGCATTGGAATTCTAATCCATAGATGGTTGGTGATGTGAGTTCAATTCCTACTGGAGGCAACTTTATTTTTTGCTGATTTTGAAACCCTCAATGTCATTATTGTACAAAAATGCCGGAAATGTCAGATATTGGGGTGGAGATTCTATTCAAAATGCTGCTGTTCAAACAATAGTCGTGGTTGTCCTTACAGGTCGGGCACAGTTAATTCGAACTGATTCATCAGCAAGGTTTTCAATTTACAGTGCATTTTAACATGAAGTGGTAAGAGTGTGTTTGGTTAAAAATAATTGGTGGTTCGTTAGAGTCACCTTAGTGGTTGATTGACGGTTTTTGCCCCAACATTTTGGGCCCGTGGTGGGGACCTACGAATGCCTTTTTATGCTTAGTGACTGTGGTAGTGGATGACGGTTCTATTTGCAGGTGGTGGGGACACCTAACCACTATATGTTGTAATCAAATTTTTTGTTGCTGCAGGTGGTGGGGATCCTAAAACCTAGTATACAATACACTTCGCTCCCCGTCACCCCCTTCGCTCCTCTTGGCTCCCTGGGAGCGAACCAGCCACCAGGTGAAACTTTTTTCACAAACTAATATTTGAATAATGTGGAACTTCGAATTAGCCATGTTCGAAATAAACGTGCCCGAATATTTTTGAAAAGCCACCATTCAAGTATTTTCATAATTCTTTCATCTAATTAGATGAATTTGACAAAAATAATTTTGAAAAAGTTGGATTCTATCCCCAGACCTACTGATCAAATTACTGACTGCTTTAACCATTACACCACAGACACATTAATGGCTGTTAGGAACTTTAAATATGCCCTAATTCATGCATCACTGGTTTCATCTAATTCATCTAATTAGACAAAAATCGTGTCATTTTTGAAAAAAACTAGATTACCAACACCAATTGTCTAAGCTCTTCATTCAAGTTTTTCCTAAATAACACAAAGTTTTGATCTTTCATTATATTTTGTTATAACCGGATTCCAGAGTCTATTCATAATATTTAATTGTTACTTTAATAATTAAAACTGTGGAAAATAAAGAAAGTTTGTTGCTTGCCTTAAAAAGTTATCTTTAATCCACAAGTTTCAGTAAAAAAAAGCACAATCATTAACTCATAAAGCTGCGTCAGTGCAACTTCCCGCTGCAGAGGAGGCAACAGCTCAAAGCTGGGCTCGGTTTCCGTATTGATCTTAAGACTACAATCCTCAAGTTCATCTTTAGAACTTGGTCAAGTCAAGTACATTTGAGCAGTTTTTATACTTGACCTTTCTTGACCTATTTCTTGAAGCCTTTTGATCAATCACAAAACTTAAAATCTCAAGACAGTCTTCATTTCAAGAATTTGGCCAAGGCAACTGCAAAGCTGTCTTGAGATTTAGGCAGTATGAAAACCAAAGTGGCTTTTTAAGCACAACAAAAATATTCTGAGAACAATAAGATCAATACAAAAACCGACCTCTTGCTGACCTCTTGCTTTAAAACCTTAAACTATCGCTCATTATGAAAAACTCGTATTACTAGGCAAAATCTACACAAATGATACTTTATTCAGATGGGGAATTAAGGCCACCAACCAATGTGGATATTGTACAATTAAACAAACAGATATTCATGTATTCACTGAGTGTGAAAGAATAATTCCAATATGGAAGGAAACAGGGAAACATAACTCTAAATCAGGGGGGGTCAGCATGGCGGATTGCAGGTAAACTGGAAAAATAGAAAAATGAGAATTTCTCTTCCATTACTTTCACAACTGTTTTTAAAATATGTCTTTTGATTTTTCAGTTTACCCACATGAAATTTTCTAATGGTACCTTGCTGATTCTCCTAAACTTTTGAAAAACAATTTTGTCAATGAACTTGATTTAACTTCATTCAGGTTTTCTGCTATCAAATTGTTTTTCAAAAGTTTAGGAGAATCGACAAGGTGCCATCAGAAAATTGTATGAGTGTAAACTGACGAATCAAGACCCTGACTGTATAGGCATATTTTAAAAACAGTTGTGAAAGTAATAGAAGAGAAATTCTCATTTTTCTAATTTTCCTAAACTTGATTCAAGTTGATAAGTTTACATGCAATCCGCCGCGCTGACCCCCCCCCCCCACCCCCAGAGATTGGCTGTGCAGTGTAAGGCCCGTTCACACTCAGTGAAAGCGAAAGATGAAGTTTTCTTTGTGTTTGTCGCTTGTTCTTTGAGCATTTTTTTATTGTTCTCTGATCCTTTTCGCTTTCGCTTGGTGTGAATAGACCCTTGCGTTACATAACAGTAAGATTCATACTGGTCGCGGTCAATCAAAGTAATGAATCACTAAGTAACACCACTTTCGTGATAGCGGATACAACTAATTCTCTTGTTTTTGATCAATTAAACGTAACTGTATGGGTTCTGAGCTTTTTTCCGAACTTGTTACCCGATTAGTGTTTGCAAGACCTTATCCTTACACTTCACACGTTTTTATAATTTATCAAAAGATTAAAATTGGGAAGGGTACGCTAGCCAAATGCTGAAAATGAACATAGGATTTCTTTTAAACAAAACTACAAATATCAAAACACGATTGGACAAATTGGTCTGTATGAGTACTAAATTTTGTGCGGCAGATAACTTTAAAAAGTTTTTAGTGACATACTGTAACTATATTATGGGGTGCTTGTAACAAAATCCTGGAAATGTTCCTTTAAAACCACAGCTGTTTTTCAAAAAAGAAATCTTCCAAAAACTTCCTCATCACTAACATTGAATGTTGTGTTTGAAGGAAAAACACGGACCTGATCTGGATGGAAAGGGGAACAACGTGACCATTTTGAGGGCCTCCGTGTAAAAGACCTGCACATAACATGCGGGTAAGTCTACCTGTCCAGTGTTTTTTTGTTATTTGATAGGATTTATGTGGAAATCGTACCCCTTACGAAACAATGAAAAGAACAGGCAGTTCATTCTCTTATTCAATTTTCAGTGATGACTTCATCGTTCAAGATTGTCAGCTCCTCTTTGTTGAAGTTCTTCCACGACGGTTCCTTGCTGCAAGCCCCTTCAGTCCATCAGCCATCAATTTTATCCTGTTCAGCTCCTGACTTTCATCTGGATCAACAGCCTTCTTATCGGTGAGTGCATTGTTTATTGTTTTCAAATCTAGAGATTATGCGGTCCTCATAGGACATGCCTTGTGAACCAAGAAGCTTTCGTATTTCTAACTTTCCAGTTTTGCCAGCAATATCTCAACCGACCGCTCCTTCGTCGGGAAAATGCGAAGAGAGTCTTCGTCGGTGTGCAAGAGGTGGCAAACAGGTACCGTGGGGATCCAGAGTATGCGCTAGGCCCACTAAATAAGATTATGGTCATACCTGAAATAAGACAAAAAAAACCATAAATACACAAATACACAGTGTCACAGGTAAACATTGAGACAGATGCTTAAGTGAGCGAGAATACCTTGATATTGAAAAACAGGGTCCGAAAACTCATGGCTGATCTCTAAATAGAAGTTATGGTTTTAGTTCGTTGGAATAGAACACGATGCAATGGCTGAACATGCGAATCAACTGTTCAGTCTACTTCGTGGTTTGCGAAGTCAAAAGTCCAGTTTTGTAATCATGATTTTCGTACCACTGTAATCTGCTCAAGTAATTTGTTAATGGTGGATGGGTGATAGATGAATAGGATTAAATACGATGGCACTACGTGTGAATACTAGTCTACATGTGAGAAAATCATTCCAAAACTTTCAATTTTAAAAGTCGTTTATCTGCCGTGTTGGAGAAGTTTTATAATGTCATAAACCATGTTATAGTTATGCTGATTACAGTAAATGTGAGTATTGTTAGTGAATAAATATATACATATATATATATACGGTAAATACATCTGTGGGCATGATTTGTGGCCTGTGAACAGTAAATAGGAATGTTAGTTAATACGATAAACAAGCTTTGTTGCAAGTGAACTTACAACCACGGAATTCCCATACTGCCTTCCTACTATAAGGGCAAAGGTTGAAGCGATTTTTAGAAGCAGCTGACTCAACTACAGAATCAGTTTCATCCATTTGATAAAAACGCTCTTACTTTATCAGTACAACACGTACATTTTCGTGTGAGATTAGTGTCTTGTTTGGCTGCTGTTAGTTTTTGATAGTTTTATCCTTGCAATCTACTGGAACTTTTATTGAATTATTTGTTGAACAAATCTACGTATTCAAGTGTTCTTCTCTGGAAAATGGCGTGTCCTGTTTGAAGGCAACGGAGTGCTATGTGAAACTCTTTTGGTCTCAGTTTATCATTTGTATACTATTTTACAGGTTTGTCCCATTGTTTAGATTCGTGTTGTAACCCGGCTTCTTCTATGATCACAAGATGATAATTGTAATTGGTGAGTACGTTTGTTATTTCTCTCATTTGTTAAGCCCAATGGCCGAAAGTATAATATTGAGATGAAAGCACGTTGAAGAGTAATTCGTTTGCTGTAGATCTAACTCTGCATAAATAGTGGCAGTCACACTTTGCGTGTCAGATAATAGTTCTTACCTGTCCAAAACACTCTTATTTTCTTTTCTTCTGACATAATTCTTTTATTGGATAAAACAGCTAAATTTCAATCTAAACAAATACAGTGATGAAGGACTAAATGACTTTAAGGCGTATCGAAGACTCTCACTTTCAAGAAAACTATATATATATATAGTAAAAGGAATTTGAACAGTTTTAGCCCTGGGAATTTAGAACGGTATAACTTACACATAAGCTTTTTTTCTGGCTGCACGATGCTGAGAACCATTTGATGGAATCAAAAAATTTGAAAGGATTGACATGATTGGTAAGATCACTGTCGATAACATTTCTGCTACTGACTGATCTGTTAGGTATGTTGCTAATAGTGTCCAACACTTCTTGCAGGTTCGATGACCATATGTGGCCTGTTTTTGCTGCAGGGCACCACCTGCTGCAAAAACAAATACATGAATTATAGATATTTCAAGACTAGCTGTTACTTAACTCAAGTTCCAACTGATATACCTGCAGAAGCAAAGATGGTGAACCTACAATACAATAAAATAGGTTTCAGAGAACCCAGAACTTTCTCACATCTGACTCAATGCACTGATCTCAGCATGACTGGAAACAGTCTGATCCACATCAGACGAGGGATATTTCAAGGACTATTGTCATTAAGGTATTTGGATCTGCATTCCAACACTATTGGAGATATTGATTCCGAAGCATTCCTTCCCTTGAAGCAATGTGCTTCTCTGTGGTTGTCCCAAAATGAACTGACCAGTCTCAGGGTGGAGATGTTAAACGGGTTGTATTCCCTTGATACACTTGATCTTCATTCTAATCAAATTTCCTTTATCGAGCCTGGAACTTTTTCACATCTGCCACTCTTAAGAACTTTATACCTGAACAACAACCAGCTGATAACACCAATGGACGAACAAGACCTGCCCCACTCTCAAAACATCTTCCTGTTTCTTGATCAAAATCCCCTGCAATGTGACAGTAGGATGTGCTGGATCAAAAAAGCTGAACGAGACCGACGAATAACTTTGCACAGTCGAAGTCTGGGAGAAAAACCAGAGTGTGTGAACTATCCCGAGGTGCACTGGGATAACGTCAGACTTAATTGTGATACACCGGGTACGTTGTATTTTTAACATGTCGTCACACCCAAATGTCCTGGTTTTCGAATACTCTTTTTTTACAAAAAATGTTGAATTAGCCGAATTTAGTGAAAAGCATTTAGGGAAAAAAAATCCATTTATCTCAAAAACAGATCTTCAGCTTTTTAGATACCAACTGTACTCCATGAAGTGTAACTGATTAATTTTCACCTATTACTATATTAATATAATCTTCTTTAGACATTGTGACAAAAGTGGAACACGCGATGACGGACCCGTCAACCATTACAAACGCCTCAAGCACTCTGCCCCTCAACATGACCCTGCATTGTGAAAATCCCTTCATTTACTGCAAACCTAATTCAGCGATAGTAAATATATCCTCCCAGAACATCCGCAATGACACCATTGCCTTAGATCTAAGAAATAATGCCATTACAGCCCTGTACCCAGACTCTTTCCCAGGATGTACCAATCTGAGTATTCTCCTCCTAAGTGGAAATGCTATTTCTACAATCCTCCCTGGCGCCTTCAAAGATCAAAACAATTTGATCTATTTAGATTTAGGTCATAACCGTCTGATGTCTATCAATGGGGAGATTTGGATGGGTCTGATGAATCTGGAAATCCTTAGATTGACTGGTAACAAAATCAAGACAATAAAGTATGAAGGCTTTTCCCATTTGACTCATTCGAACACTATTGTGATAGACATATCCATATTGGCTACCCATAAGGAAACAATATTGGCTCCATCCTCTTACCCTGACGCAAAATCTCACCCGAAGGTGGCCCCTGAAGAAGCCAACTTCCTGGTGTGTGATCACAGCAACTGTTGGTTGAAAAAATTGGAAGCCAGAAATTTCTTTGCTCACTATGAGAAAAATGGGAGACCATCCAGACCCAAGTGCTTTAACATGGACAGATACTGGGATGAGGTGGATCTTAACTGCACAGGTAGAATATGATGTTGTATCTAAATTTTTGCTCAAACTTATGAAAATGATGAAAATATGATCTGAAGATAATCTCCTTCCAGATGCAACAACTGTGACAACAATCCAACCACCCACCTCTCCTGGTGTCTCTGTTGGCGGCATAGTAGCCATTATTTGCGCGGTTGTGGGTGTTGTTCTTGTCATAACGGTTATGGTCTTATGTTGTAGAAGTATGGTGAGTTCCTATCCACGACTAATCTAAAGAAAATTTAGAAATGTTGTGAAATGTTGCACCTTCAAAACTTCTACTTCATCCAAGTAAAATGAATGGCGTAAAGTAACAAATAAAGGCGTCTCTGTTTTGAATTCAGAGGTAGCGCGCAAATTTCTCGTTTTTCAAAACAAATGTTAGTCACATCCTTAAAGTTGTTGCTTTGATAAAACAGGGTTTAAGACTAACTCATCCAGAAGTAGGCGGAGACAACAAGGAGTACAACGCAGCATACAGGTGTGGCAGGGAAGATGGACCAGAGCCATTGAACAATGTGTACGACTACATTGATGAAGCTGCCATGTTGCCTTTGCAAAGGTGCTTGGCTTCAACAGGCTCTAGGACAGACCATTCTGATCCTTCCGAATAACATGAAAATCCCATGTCTCCCTCCGCTTCCGAACAATTCACCTAGAAACGTAAAAGATTGCTGAACAAGGCAGCGTATATCAAAGTGACACTTGTTCTTCGATTTAATGTATTCAATTCGAGTAAAAAGTTTATTTTGCACCTTTTTTACCGATGAATAAACTTATTGTTGACAAAATGTGATGCGGCAAGAAAAGCGCGGTTAATTGATAATAGAGACCCCAAAGATAGCACTAGATCCCTAATTTCACAGTAATTGTGTCCCTCTTGTAAATGGAATGTAATTTTTCAAAACTAAAATTCATTTAAAAACTAGATCTATTTAAGTTTTATTTTTGTAAACATACATACTTAGAAATTGACATGCCACTGTGACAACATTTATTACAAAGTTTTTTTCAATTGAAAAGTTATCAAATAAAATATTTTCTAAGTTATTACTGAATTATTATTTAGTTTTAGAAATATTTTGTGAACAGCACATGGGGATTACTCCAGTACTCTAAATATATAAGGTTGGCAAACTTGGCAACCTCCAGCGGGTGGTGTTACTGCAATGGTTTGGCTAGCGGGTCACAGCATTAGCTCCATGTTGTCTAAAAAGTCCTAGCTGCCTTCCACGAGCTGGATTTAACTTTTAATTGTGATTAAAGCTTTTAGAATGTTCTTTTCAAGCATACGTAGGATAGTCTACGGTACTTGGACATTTTCAATCCAATTTCGATTTTCGTTATTTCCATGCAGTTTTCGCCGCAAAAATGGACCGACTGGTAGCACTGCTTCAATAAACATATTTTGTCAGGCCAGTCCAGCCATTATCTCAAGTAAAGTTGTCTCGCCCACGTGGTCTCGCCAATCCTTTATTTATCGAAAAGTTACTGCTGTCGAAACACACACACACACACATAACGCAGTTTACTTCTCATATTACGGTATGTCACGAGTGCAGCAACCAAAGCCACGACGCTATGTAACACAGAATGCAGTTGATCTCGTCGCCCCGAATTTTTTTTTTTGGTTTCGTAAACATTTGTCAGTTGTATGACCTAAGCCCTCAAAACCACACACGGCACACACACACACACACACACACACACATACAGACACACATAGATCTATATATTTAGTTTGGATAACATGAAATTAATATTGGGCCTATTCCACGGAACATGAGCTAATCCGAATGTTGGTAATAAACCTACACACACAGAACATACTAAGTTGCATACTCCCATCTCATCTCAAACTGGACTCTCAGCCTAGAACTGTAGGTTTCTTGTACTTGCTTTCTGAAAATGTTCAATACGACTACATTCGTGGCATTGAAACAAATCCAAAAAACAAATAGATTTGGTGAAATTAATGGAACAGCATCCGTAGCAATGTCTCATAATTTGACACATTTGACAATAACATTGCATCCTGATAACTGCATGCAGGACCTAACATGTGAATGTCTAAGCTGTGGCCATTACTTATCCAGATGCAGACGCGGATCTGATTAATTGGTGGGTTTCTTTTCAGTCTATTTGTTTTAGTATTGTGAAAAAAATACACTTACTGTAAATGATTCATTGTAACTTTACTCAGTCTAAATATTAACTTGTAACGGGAGTGGTTGTAAGTGAAGTATCGTTGTAAACGAACAATTTATCAGAAGTGACATTAGTTATATAAGCCGTAAATTAACACATTAACACACTCTGCAATAGTTAGATCTAGATCTAAACTTTCTAAGTTTTGAGCCTGAGCACGTGTGAATTGTGTTTCGTTTCGTATTTCCCACCAGGAACTGAACGGGATTTTCTTACTTCCTATTTTGAAAATACATTGATGAAAAAGGCATTCTTGTGAGAGGCACACCGACCACGGTCCCTCGTCGTTCCTGTTCCTCCACCTACTGGGAGGCGTCTCCTTTCTGCCAGTACGTCCCACTGGAAAGAGGGGCGGGGGAGCTCCCTCCTGCCTGTTGTGGAGTACGTTGTGGAGGATTTGCATAGAAATGGAAATGACTTATTGTACCAATGATGTCCATTTCCTTCTATCATGAACTAGCTTTGTTACTCAGAGCAGTTAAGAGTATATCATGCACTAAACGTATACGTAGATTTGATGTACTATCCAATCATGCACACTTAGCAATGACGTCGTTCAATGGTTATTTCTAACCAATCACACAATCTAGCCAGATTTGGTGTTGAGTGATTTGCTATTGACTGACTTGCTTAGTTATGTACATGTGATTTAAATACTGGTTTCTTTGATAGCTAAATTCCAAAATTAGCTTTATTTTTGTAACACTGCACTGGATCACAGGGTTGGTACCCCTTTAGTTTAGAGAAAGAGAGATTTAGAGAGCTACTTTTCTTGGTTAACCTGATTATTAGACTGTACTTAAAAATGTCATGCCTGACAGGACCTGCAGAGTAACCACTGTTTCTACCATAAGTTGTCAGCAGAAACTATTTAGATATCAGAATTGTGGGCTCCAGGAATGAATTATAAAAATATCTTAGATCTATCACACCTGGACCTGTCTCATCATTACTGACGCGTCATCTCTCACAAACAGTTATAATTTCCATACATCGAAAAAAAATGTGTTATATCATATCTTATCATCTTCATTCTATAGTCTCATCTGATTCTACACGTCCCTCGATTCGACAATGAAGTTTCTACTCAGTGAGTTGTTTTGTTATATTATATATTGTTTACCTCCTTCATGTAAATCCATTATCCATTTGAATACAAACACATATTTTGAAAGTAAAAGGAAGTGACCCGTTTTCATCTCATTAGACAGGTTCACAGTTTTTACAAGAAATGTAAGTCTTTCCGCAAAGAATTCTAAAATTTGCTGGGCAGCTATTTTGACATCTGAACGCATTAAACATCGTTGTCACCCAATGTAGCACTTTCCACGAAATCCAAAGTTTAAACCAAGATAAAACTGGAATTTTCTTAAATTGTCGCCACTGACCATTAAAGAAATAATCTGACTCTGAAGAAGTTTATTTCAGGTTCGTTGATGATTGTTAGTCTGTTGATGCACAACGCCACCTGCTGTAGAGAATCTTCCGAGGGTAAAATATACCGCAGAGTAAACTGTGGATTAACACAGATTCCCCAAGAATCACAGAAAGATGACAAAATCCGAGATATAAAAGGTAGGACCTTCTTACACAATGAGAAATCGAACATTGAAAAATTACAACAAAGATGAAACAAAATATAATATCTTTATCATCTTTCAGAAAGTGGCAATGACCTTTCGATTGCTGTCGTTGAAAATCAATCAGGACCAGGTGAGGAAATCGGCCCATAGACGCAATGTTATTTTTGGAATCAAATTTCCAGTGCAAATGTGTGACTGATGGCA
>JBCAUG010007582.1:0-11283 GCA_038406175.1 Haplosyllis leylae
TTTCTTGAAATTTTGAAATTTTTTTTTTGAAATTTTGAATTTTTTTGGGGAATTTTTTTCTTTTTGGATTTTTTTTTGGGAACATGATTCCCCAGGGATAGGTCGGCTACGCCGCGGGCGGTATGCCTCTTGCGTTCACGCAGGAGGACTTTCTTGTTTATTTGTTTGTTTGTATATTTCAGAATGTTAGTCGACATGTATTGAATAGTAAGAGTAATGGTGTCCCCATGTTGTCAGTGCCTCCGATAAGAAAGACTTCAGACTCCGATGCAACCGATTACAGTCGTGCTTCCATAGACAAGAAGAAACTCAATCCAGAGGAGAAGAAGGTACGGATAGAAAATAATGTTTTTGCTGGCTCGTTAGAATCAGCATAGTGGTTGAAATCGGGGGCCCATAACATTTTGGGAATATGCCCTGGCAGTTTTATGATAATTAGGCCTACTTTAAGCCGCAGTCATTGGTTGGAATTTGTTTACACAGAATGCTGCTATGAGGTCATTTACGAGCCAGCAATGCAAACGTTCGACGATGCAATGTAATTTTTACGTTTTTGAGGATACCGTACATCAGACTCGTACATTCCAAGCTTAACTCATATAGTCAGGACCGCGCCTCCTTTCCTGTTCCAAATCTTGATCTTTGCCAATATTAACTCCAGTTCCCGTTATTTCGAAAAATGTTTCTCAAAAGATACACCGGTAGTATCCTGTTGTCGAATGTGATTTTTGGAAATGGTTTCAGCTAACAAGTAGTAACTAAAAATATACGAATGTTTTTTCTTCTCAACTGTTAACAATCAAAAAAAATTGAATGTAGTGGCTCTCTTTCACCTTATTTATTGAGTTTGCATTATTTACACATGATAAGCCCACTTTGAAGTCTGCTCGCTTGGTAATACTTTTCTTTTTCTTCAGAAGGTGGAGTATATGGCATGTTTAGACCTCATAACACAAGACACATTGAAAGGTAAGTTGTTTTGTCATTTTTCGATCAAGGAATACCTTTTGGTGGAAAGGGGGAGAGCTGAAAATGTATTAAGAGTACCACTTGGAGCGACTGTGTTCTAATGGTCAAGATGTGAAGCAGGTACAGCACTAGAGGGGTAATAATAAGGTAAATTAAGTGTTGAAATATCTCTTTGTTTTGCAGAAATCCAAAATAAAAGAAACGAAAGAAAACGACGAAGCACAGCAAACCCACAATTTGCGTATGGACATTTTGAGCCAGAGGTTTGTTTTATGTTGAAAATCAAAAAAAAAAACTTTTCAATTAGTCTGTGTGCTGTATGTACACATTTTTTTCGTTGTTTCTTTTGTGTATTAATATTCAATTAGCCTTTTGTTGCTGGGAACAACAGCGGCAAATGTTGTGACATTTGGCAAGAACTTTTAAATATTTTATGTAAGCGAAACTTTTGTACAAAGTTATAGTTTCTGAAAAAAAGAAAGCAGAATTAACTTTGATACAATGAAATTAATTTTAAAAAAAAACAGGCGTCTAAAATAGCATACAATCAGTATTAATTTTCTACTGGGAATTGTTTGTCACGGTTTATGAAAGGCGAGAAAATATTAATAAACAAATATATAATTTTTTTTTGTGTTAATGTTGTCAGTTGTCATAATCCGCACTTTATTGGTATGCACGAATAAAACGTAGAATATTGGAACACAATTCATATTTATACACAGATGTCGAAATCTTAATTTATTACTGAAGATATTGTAGTGAAAATATTATTATGCTGTCATTTATTTTTGTTGATTTTGCTTCTTGTAGTTTTGTAAGTTTTTTGTTGTTGTATTGTTAGACTTTCAATGTCGCGAAATGTTGTTATTTGTAGCGGAAACGAAGCACTTCCACTTACTTGTCACCAAATTCATTACCTTCTGGTGAAAAAAGAAAAAGAGGTAAAAGACTCTGAAATGTTACCGCAAAATTTTTCAAAACTTCCGCGCGCACTTACACAAAACGAAAGCAAGAACTAATGACTAGTTGTAACAGGTGAAGACAGTAACGCAGTCCATATGTCGGCATTGACAGATTTTATTTGAAATAAAGCACAAGTGCCTTTCTTCAATGACGATGAAACTATACACTGAACAAAAAAATCAATAAGAGAAAAAAACGTCTTGGTCTGACTTTCAATGCCGAGGTCGTTTTCGTTCAGTGTATGTGGGAACAAAAGTCTAGAATGTAGAAGAAAACAATAGAGGAAAATTTTTTTATTTCATGGCAAAACTTTGCCCCATTTAAAACATAATGGAATTGTTCTGAGGCAATTTTGCAAAGAAATTAAACCTGCAACTTGAGAAAATGATGGAAAATTATGTTCATCAAACAAACAAGAGGAGATTTTTATCACCGACTTTATTCAAATTTGACTTGACAGAACAAAGAAATGATGATCTCGAAACGGAGCAAAATTTCTTACAAAACATTTATTGAAGAAAAAAATAATTTGAAAGGTTGTAACAGCAGATTACAATGAATCAAATTGCATTTGCTATGTACATGTTTTTAATGTGATTTAATTTCAATCACTGTCGTAACACAGGGAGACCACCCAAGAACAGGTCTCGTTCTATGTCGCCCGCCATCTTGCCACCACCACAGACGCTATCACCTCTGCCACAACAGCAGCGTCCGAACCCGGAGACGCTGGAACCATTCAGTGATAACCCAAACCTACTGCCACAGACGCTCACTATAATCAACAGTGGCGACCTCGTTCCTGTGAGTTCTCGTAATAGTGAAGAATAGTTACTATTACTAATAGCGTTAACGGTTTCAGTGCAAGTGGCCAACTAACCAAACGATTTGTCTCCATAACTATGGAACATTAATCCATGCTTGGTAAGGGGAAATCTTACAGTTATGTCAAGAAGATTTCAAGATGGCAAGCAAAAGAGCATTGAGCAATCATTGCACAATGTAGTTTACCTTGTTTGATGTGTTTGTTGTAATGTTTCTCAGTTATTACCTGCCATTGTTTGTGCAAGTCATTTTATCGCATGATTATTTTCAATTTTGTTTATTTAATACATAATATTTTTAGTTTCTGGTGGTGGTCACTTACTTATTTACCTATTTTTGTCGAAGGTTAAATCGAGGTTTCCTTTTCAGGACCAAAAACAAAAGATGTCAACCCATTTCAAACTCAAAGCTGACCAACAAATTTTGTTCAAATTACAGTGTCAAACGGCGTAATTGATGTCAAACGGCGTAATTGATAATTGATATTCAAATAGGGCCAAAGTATATATTTCGTGCTTAATAGAGTCTGAATGAATATTGTTTTAGCAGAGTGCAGCTCCTTAATTGAAGCGAATATTAAATAATAAATTGATATTTTGAAAATTGACTAAGTTAAAAGTAATATGAAACTTTTCTTAAAATAAATATATTATGCAGAATTTAACAGATACACTTATTCATAGACTCATACCTCTTGAAGGACAGGTTTTAATTTGAATTAAGACTTCGGAAAGATGCCTTTCGGTCACCGCCATGTGATGTAACCTGTAAAACGGACGTCACACTGAATGTTTCACTTTTCACATGTGGAAACGACTCAATTCATTTGAGAACCAAGAGCGATGTTTTAGTGAGAAAAGACCTTTGTTTATTTACAAGAAGGGACGTAACTTTCCGAGATGATGAATTATCTGGTTAAAATAAGGAAGCTTTTTGCTTTACCAGGAGCACGTGCATGAGGATTACTGTGCCGTGTGCCAGAGGACGGGAGAGCTGCTCATGTGTGATACATGTAACCTCGTTTACCACCTACAATGTTTAGAACCGCCACTAAACGGTGTTCCGCAAGGCTTGTGGAGTTGTCCCAAATGTGTGGTGAGTACAGTCCTGATTCTGTGTTATGGAACATTTACATCTTTTTGCGATTGTGGAAAAATCGGTCCAGCAAACATTTTTACCGACCGCGTACGTAGTACAAGAGGAGGTAATATTTTCAGTTTGTTTGTCAGTCCACAGGGGGGGGGGGTACCCCGATCATACACATAGCCTTGGGGCCTGTCCAGGGGGGTACCCAAATCATACATGTAGCCACGGGGGTCTGTCCAGGGGGGGTACCCAGGCCCACAGGCGGGGGGTACCCCATCCAGGGGGGTACCCTAGCTGGGGGGTACCCCTGGCTGAGATGGGGTACCCCCCAGCTGAGACGGGGTACCCCCCCCCCCCTCCAGCTGGAATGGGGTACCGCCTGGCTGGAATGGGGTACCCCCCTGGCTGAGATGATGGCCCCTCCGGGATAGGACAGCGTTCACGCAGGAGGACTTT
Organism: Haplosyllis leylae; assembly: GCA_038406175.1. Classification (NCBI taxonomy): domain Eukaryota; kingdom Metazoa; phylum Annelida; class Polychaeta; order Phyllodocida; family Syllidae; genus Haplosyllis; species Haplosyllis leylae. The sequence continues at coordinate 4,303 of JBCAUG010007582.1, forward strand.
CTTGTTGTGGGGTAGCTGCAGTAGATTAGTTGCATCTGTACCTCAATCGCGTATTATTTCCGGACATGTAGTCGTAAAAAAAAGAAAATCAAAAGAGAATTACAATCGCAGACACTCAGTGAGACTGAGGCCTTATGACACAGATACCTCGATCTATGTTGTCACAGTGAGAAGCGCCTCTCAGCTGTATTAAAACCATACATATTAACATACATCATTGAGGCTTACTTCAAATGTGAATAAGCCCTTAGGATTTATTTCCGTCAAGGGACTTCCTTTGTTGTTGCTGTTTTTTATCTCAATTTGATGGCGGTGAGGTGTACTTTTGCAGCTTAAATTCAGCAAACACAATTCCTAAACTTTGAATAAACAAGAAAGTTTAATAGTTTATATTACTTTTACATTCGCACCAAATCATGTTTCAATTCCCTGAATTATTTTATTTTTCAAGAAACGGTCACGAATTTTTTGATTAAATTTTAAAGCAAAAAAAAAAGTAACGTGTTTGCCTGGGTGGAGTAGACCATCCTTTGTCCCGGAAATTAAAAGTTATAAGTTGAGAAACTTTCTTCATTATTTGCAGACTATGAATTCAAACGGTAACAATATTTCTAGCCCCTTAGCAGTGGTCCACTCATATATTGCTCAAAAAGCAGGTAAGTCTGACGTCTTATTTGTAAATGACAAAGTTTGAACAACTCCTCAAAACATATCACGGAAAAGTATTATATTTCGAAAAACTCTTAAAGCTGTATTGGATGGAATAAATTAGAGTCTAACTCGTATTATTTTGCACTTGCTGATAATAACGTCAGAGACGAAACACTTGTTATTTGATTGCTGTAACTATGCGCACTTAAAGTTAGACAGCTGAACTTTTGTCACGAAAGTTGTTGGTCACGAAGCGATATCATTATTTGTGCTTTTTTGTCTGCGCCCTATGTATGTTACTTTTTCCTGAAACGTAATTTGCAGCCAAAGAAGATGAGAAGAAGAAACTGCAAAAGAGAAGCTCAGAATTACTACAAGAAAAAGCTCAGCTAGAAATCCGTGAAAAACAAATACTTCAAAGCATGAATGTAAGATCCTCAACTTTTTTTTACTGTGAATCTTTCCTGAAAAATAAGGGAGTTATTTGCTGTTTCAAGTGAACAAATGTAATTTTGCCGTTGTTGAAGTAAAATAAAGTAGCATTAAACAAAGTATAGTTGAAAAAGGTGTATGGAATGCATATTTTGTCAAGATTTTTCACGGGTTATTTGCAATTTTTTTTCCAACGGAAATCCTCAGTAGTCCGAGATGACCTTCAAAAGAGACTGTCATCGTCACCAAAGGGACTTTTAGCACACCGCCAAAACAGGCACAGACATGAATATGGACTTGAAAATTCATTCTGTTTTTTAACATAGTGCACATGATAAAGGTCCCTTACAGTACAACTGTCAGAAAGTGCGTGAACCTATTCTACAATTTATTGTTTCAGGAGCAAGTGCAGCGGAACGAAGAACTGCAAGAACTAAACTCAAACGCTCAGCAATCCGTAGACAAACTCAAAACATTCATCAAGTATTTCCAGACACCGTGAGGACAGGGCATCCATAGGATGAAATTGTTGTAAACGATGCACAATTTAACTGTTTCCACTTGGCCTTTAATTGTGTGAACCATAATCTCCTTTACCTTTTAGTTGGTCTTGTCAACGGCTATACAGCTGAGCTAGAATGTATCGAAAGAAAATTTAAAGAATCAATTAATTTTTCAACAGAACATATGATTTGTTTTGGTATGTTTACCATGCCCTTAATCTGATGAGCTCTGGTCAGAAACAAAAACCTAGTTAAGTATAGCCTTTATGAAAACCAAAGACAGCATAGGTCACATATCTGACACGACTCTTGTATTGGAAAACCACCTGGCTTCTACAACCTTCATAGATCTCCAGAGTTGTACACCGCTTGCCAAACCTGCCCATTAAAACAACACGAAGTGACAGGGATTATGGGATGCATTGTTAACAGGCTTTTGTCAATGCAACATTTGTGAATACTACATACTCTGCTACACGAAGCACGCAATGCTCTGTTTGCAATGTTACTCGGGAAATAACGTAATGCATTTGTATACTTGATACTTTATTTAGCAGTAAAATACATTACTAAAACCAAGATTCCGTGGAAAAGAGAAAAGGCATGCATGTCAAGAGGGGGTAGGGGGCTGTATGATGTGTCTGGAGCTTTAAAAGTAAGAGTTACGAATTGTAGAATATTAACAATACAAAGAATGTGAACTTGCAGATGAATGTGCATGAATGTACGTAACTGTGGTAACTTTTTTCCTTGCACACTGTGTATTCTAGGTCAGTCGAGCACAAAAAAAGTGTGTACAGATTTTTCCATATCATTTCACGATGATTCATTCTATTCCTAATGATGATATACGGATCTCTCTTGTATTTGTATGATTCCTTTATGTTGTACAAAGGATCAGCCAATATTTTTAATATCTCTAATAATCAAAAGAACATACAGATGACTGCTGTGTCGGTGCTGCAAATTTTTTACGACTAAGTCATTTAACAACAAACACTGAACAACACATCAAATAAATTAAAAATAATTCCACGTGAAAAGTGACAAAGACAAAGAGTTACGGGTTTTCTGTAGCATATTGGTACCTGTAAATAATATTGGCTGATTGTCTGTACCTGTCGTTGTGTTACTATACAAGTGTAAGCTTCTTCTTAGTATTTATAACATTTGTGATTTTAATCTCCACATCATCTTGATAAGCATTTCCTGGGGGAGATGGTTAGCCCTATAATTGAGTAAAACTTTTGTGTATTTTGCACTTCTTTTCTTTTCAGGTACCTAACTAAATTAAATGATGATTCTTGCCAGTCTAGCTTAAGTTGAGACATGAAATAATATTTTGATACTGAAGAAATTAATGGAATAGAAATTGATAAAAAATTTGCTCAGTTTTGCTCACGTCTTATGTGCCAATGTGGTAACCAAGGTTCTGTTTTAACGTACACACAGTGTTTACTTGGACTAACCATCATTTACTTCACCTAAGTGTTACCTGAATTAAATCTTATTATATTACCAGAGGTTAAAATTGTACAATGCGAATTAAAGCTAGGGTGTAGTTGTGTGAAAGTAGAAGTAAATTGATGAATCCGGGGTAGAGAAATTAGTTTCAAAGCGAAGCTAATGCGCACTGACGAATCCCACTTTCCAACACCGAATGCCACACTGATATTAAACCGGACACCAGTACCACATGGAAACAATCGTTAACCGATGGATTCCAACCCATTTTTCAGTTCGGTGTCGGTACAAATTTTGGGTAGTGTGTACAAACCTTTTCAGTCAGGAGGTTCCTATCCAGATAAATAATAGCACGTCTGTTACGAAAAAAAAGCGTTCGCAACACATGCGATTGTGGTTCATGGTGCCCTGGTCACTACAAAGTTGGGTCGAAACTTGGAAAAAAAAAACACAATATCAATTCACATTGTTCAAGCGTAACCTTATATTTAACTACTAGTCTTTTATTGTTATAGTGACTTTTCTTGTTTGTTATTGGTGTATTTGACATTTATATGATTGTAGTTGTAGCAAAACTATTTAAATGGAATGATCATTCATAATTTGTAAATAAGTTCACAGAAAGAGAAACCACCACTACCATAGCAGCCACTACCATAACAACAAATAATTTATTTGCCGGTTTTATAAAATATTTCTAGGACCACGTTTTATATTGCTTTGTGTAAATATCGCTTTGTTACAAACAAAAGGGAAAATTTACTACTTGTAAATTAACACATGCAAGTAACTCGATTCAGAATATATTGCGGTAAATTTATTTTTATATCGAGAATTGAATTGCTCTCTGCAAACTATTTAAGTTTGTTAAGCTTCCAAACTTCTTTTACAGATTTAAAAACGAGAAAATAATGGCCTACATGCATTTGGCAATGTTCTAGTGCTTTTCTTTCTTTTGTGCACAGCAGATATCTGAAACTTAGCCTTCTTGTAACTTACATGTGAAGCCGATTATAAACCAGTTTGGGGTGATCAAACTTTCTATTTACACATTGCAGTACGTCTATGATAATACTGTTCACAAAATGTCAGTGATATTTTTTTGTTACGATAAGCGTTCACTTTGTTGATAATAAAATCAGTTTCTTCGATGAGTTCGAAGTCGTGGTATAAACAGAATGCAAATACAATATTGTTGTGATCGAAATTGGGGTAGAAAGTATCAAGCAATAGAAAAATTTTCTCCCAACTCAGCTTCAAAAATGTGCTCTTAAAATCAAAGTGATCTATATTTGTAAGAAGTTCATGTAACGTGACACGCATAACCGAGAGATGTACCTAATTTCAGATGTAAATTATTTCAACACAAAGTTAACTGAAAATGTGTGTTGATGCAAGTGGTTACTACAGCATAACTTCTTTGTTTGTACGCGTAATTCAAAACAGTAGAACAATGATTAACCGTGAAGATAAATAGTTTAATCTGGTCTATCAAGCCACTGAACAGTGAACTAAGCCTTCTGGTTACAACTGTTTACGATGATCTTATTAATTTACATCTGGTCTGCTCATGTGGCACCCTGTCATTTTTCGGAAACGATGACGTTACAAAACAGGTTCATCTGGTTGTGCATTTGTACAGAACGTGTGATGATGATGTGTTGTTACTTGCTCAGAATGTCATTACATTTCTTTGGCGAACTAGTATGGTGCTTGTGTCCAGATCATTCCAGGATAAGCCGGTTTGTTGAATGATAAAGATAGCAGTCAAAAAGATGAACATTTAGTGCGAGGGTTTATTCACTCCAAGACAAAGCGAAAACGAAAACAGCTTCCATTAGTAAGGGTTTACCTAGACGAGGTCTGTGGCTCCCATCACATCAAGCAAAAGCCAAGGTTAAAAGAACGTCACATTCGCTTTCGCAGTCAATATTGCTTGGTGTGAACACACCATAACAGTGTAAATACACAAAAAGATACTCAGCGTCGTTGATGTGTACGTGTGTCGGCTTCGAGAGGGAAAGAAAACGAAACTCTTCATGCAATTCTGTGCAAAATTTATTTATTTGTTTACTTTGCATTTGCATCCGTGTTGTCCAATCACAGTGTATACCAACAACACATTTATCTATCCACCCAATAAATGGTTTAGAAATATCTGACGAACGGGGTTTAGCTCACCGCCGATCGTAGTTGCAGACGTTGTGGAATGGTTTCCAAATTTTCAGTTTCTTCAGTCTTCAGATTGGAAATGTTTTTTAAATTTGAAATATTTTTGCAAAACGACCACCAGGCCCAAAAATAAATTAATTAATGAAACTGCAAAACAGGTGACATCTCTTAAATTTCTGTTCCGTCATGTGGTGGGTGTACACTTTGGTTGCACTGTACGTGGATGCGTGGTAATACTTATGGATATGCAATACACATGTAAATACCACTTGTGTTTGTGATCATCTGGAATGGATGGAACAATATCTGTCGTAAAATTATTCAAACTTTTAATAATAAAGTGACGGGTATCTCTTGTGTCGAAACATGGAAGGGGAATTGATAGAAAACTAAGATGGTGACATTTCTGGGGAATATAGCCTGAACCTCACTTGTCTATGAAGAGTTCTGAATCTATGTGAAGGTAGTAGTTTCATGAATTGGCAGCATCAGATTGTGGAATTGATAGAATTGTACAAATATGTTCTCAAGCCATTCTGGACGTGGAACACTTCAGTGACTTTTCTGTCTTTGTTCAAACTGCCCAAGATATAGAACATAGAACATTTGAGGGGATTCCCCACTCTCTCTTCGTGAACCGTGAGTAATGATATTCTATGGAAAACTAAAATTTGTGAAGGCAGCTAAAAATGGCCCATGCAAGTGGATTACATGAAAAAGAAAAGAACGATAACAGAGATACCCATTACTACATGCTATCATTCGTTTCATTTCATGTTTGTTACACATATTGTAGGTAGCATTATTTAAAAGAAAAATAACTTTTTTTCCACTGTTCAATTATTGAAGAGAAATATTAATACTTATTAGTGGAATGTGATTTGTAAAAATAAAAGACTTGACATTTGAAAAAGATCCACCAAATATTTAGGAGTTGTGTTTTTTCATTCGTGTATTTTCTCTGCCCACTTGTTTTGTTTCAGGCGAAAAGTCCATAAAACTTTACAATTCAGTAAAGCCTTTTTTCTCATAAATGTATTAGATGGAACGTGATTTTTACTTTTATCCGAACCCATTTCGTGATCATCTGGCGAAATCATTCCTGCCCGAGAAGGCCGTAACGTACCCAAATTTGGCAACAATTGTTCAGTGACCGTTTGTGTTTTGATTTCTGAGTTTCTGGAAATGGGCGCTGTCATCGATTAACTGAATCCCTAGATTTCTACAATTCTACCCCCGCAATGTATTATCATACCCTTATTAAGAGAGTTGTACGTTTAAATCCCACTGAGATTTCTTTGTTGCTGGAAGTGTTTTATTGCATTACCTAAGAAAGTCCCTGACACCAACATTGCCACTTTGGTCTACTTTGTCAAAACCCTGAAGAGAAATTTGTTGTCAAAACAACTGAAATTATGTACTTTATCGGTCCTTTGTGTAGACAAACTTAGCCATCACAATCACTTAATGTCATGGTTTTATTTTTTCACAAAAAAATATATTAATTTTTTCATTGTATAACCTTTTTAATTAATAACAGATAAACTAATTTGCCTACAGCATTCACCAATAAACCCAACAATGTTAAAATCTTACACAAACGATTAACGTGAAACATGACGATAACGACCACAACGTATATGATGGCGACGAACTCCGCTCATCACATACGCTGTTGCAAAATTAAAGGCCAGTTCACACCTAGCGAAAAGTTCGGAGGAAAGATGAATTGCTGATTACCGCCCGCGTACGTAGTACG
>JBCAUG010007593.1:0-11282 GCA_038406175.1 Haplosyllis leylae
ATGACTTTTGCACATGTGCGGAGAGAATCGTATGACAGGGAGACTCGATGGGAGACTCTAAACTCTAGACATCGATGTCGTCTTTTTCGAGACTATGGCAACAGCCAGATGGGCAAGAGAGGCAGACAACAATGACTCACTGACTACTTTATTCCAACGTGTCACTTTCTTGAGGCCCAATTGTCCCATTATTGCAGAAAATCGTGAATTGATAAAGACAAAAAGCACGCACACCTGTGCAAAGCTCTGTGCATGTACCTGGTGAGAACAATGCAGATGTGTACATCAAGGTGAACAGTATATTGACTATTGATACAGGAAACATGTCCTGTGCACATATGGCCAGGAAATCCACGTGGTAGCATAAAGATCAACTGATCAAATACTACATTGACAACTGCACTGGTCAATCTACACGATGGCATTTTCACGATAACGTTTCAAATACAGTTGATTTTATCCAGTCCGAAATCTGGTTTAAAACATATCTTTTCAGTGCACATGTACAACCAGTAGAAACATGGCACTTTTCTTCCAACCCTGTCACTGTGGTGTGATAATTAAAGATTGCTATATAATTCTAATTTCAAAATCCTATTATTCTTGAAATGCATTTAAAATACAACAGTCTGCTGTCTACAAGTCTCGGCGCATTTAATAAACTTTCGACAATTGAAAAAAAATCGCGACAAAAGGCACACAAATATAAACATGATAAAACTTATTCATGTCTGACAAACAATGTCAATCGATCCCATTTGAGTGCGATTTATAAAAGGAGTAAGTGGCTTAGTCCTAATACTTAAACCAGATTTGGCTAAAGTGTGAGGATCTTGGAAATGTTCGATTGGCCTAACGATACTTTCCCAGAACATACTGCGCAATTCATTGGAAAAACTACTACGTAATGCTAATATACATGCAACTTTAAAAACAATCCCTATCATTTATGAAACAGCAGTTGAGAGGCAAAACATGTTTTGGACACAAAGAGCTGACCAAAAACAAAAGGCCAGACATGTAATTAATATTCCGTTCTGTGACCTATTCAATTCTTTTATCCACTGCAGTCGAGATTCTAAGAAAGATAACAATGTGCCATCTGTGAACGTGTTATTTTGCTCAAATCCTAACAAGCTGAAGTTATGGTTGCATTGAAAAGCGTTATGTCCTGTTACGAAATTTATGCCACCCCAAACTGCTGTCATTTCGCTCCTTGCGTACAACGGATAATCGTAACCATTATTGTTATAATTTCTGAGAAATACCAAAGGAATGGGCAGGAAAATACATCAGATATTTCTGAAATTACGTAAAATTCCTTCCTGCTGGCTGGAAGAAGTAAGAAATTGCTGAGGATAAGCTTTTAAAACCTGCTATATGCTGATTGTAAGTCTCTCAAACGGATATGATACACTTTTTTCCTCTGTAGAACTACACTTACAACAATCATGCCTGCAAAATCTTTAGTTTTCATGCCGTCACTTTCCGGGACAAGAAATTTTGTCCTTGTTAACCCTTTTTGTTTCAAATAATTAGAATGAGGTCAGTAGATCTATTTTCCCATGCCATTTCTAGAGTTTAGTTAGTTCAGCACTGGAAATACCCATTTAGATGACCTATAAAACAACAAACAGACACCTCGATTACATCAAAAGTTCGTAAACGTAAAAAGACGCCCATTTTTGCCGATGTAATTATGACATCAGCATTGTTTTAAGAAACATGAAACCACAAAACCTGAGCTTTCTCAGGAATCAAAGACTCAATCCCTCTTGCACAACATTCCATGTCAGAACTGCACTAAATGACCCTGACATGTACACAATAGAAATGCCTGTCAAGGAAGTCTGTGGGAAGGAAATCATCATGATTATACCGATATGGCCAGACAGGGTCATTTCCATATTAGGGCACGCGCTTCCCTTGTAGCCAAGCATCCAAAATCGGGGCTGCTGTCCAAAATGGCAACACAAAAGGAAATTTCATTATTGTGTACTTTTATGGCGAACAGGTCTTGGAAATTGCCGAATTCAAACTTACTGTATGCAAGAAATTATTTTAAAAAAGAATTTCATCGCAGGACTTGAAGAAGTCATATTCTTTTGTGTTCAAATCACCCCGTCATGAATCTTTGTTCACCAGCCTAATATGAAAAGGCTTTCAATGAATTTTCAGTAGCATAAAGAAATTGAACTTCTAGCCAAATCATTTCAGACCTGGATCTAGACTACTTCTCTCTTAGTAAACTGCTATGTAGCGACTTCAGAATATTAAAATTTTACACCACAAGTCTTCACGGAAAAACTTACTACAAATGGTGGGGTGGGGTGTTATCGACTGTCCCTTGTCAGGGAGATGGTTGCAAGTGGTTGAGTAGTCTGTATGCAACTATTTTAACTTTCGCAAATGAAATGCACTGAAGTACTGCCGTTCCCTTTATTCTTGTCATAGCAGGTTCGGTCATGATGCAAAGATCATTCTGCCGGCTGTGTTATTTTTTGCATCAACTGCAATCAATGCATGCATGTTCGTACAACTGCATGCGCCAGCCCTACTTGGGCTGTCTGCTAAAATTACTCATCGATGTCTGGTCTAATGATGAGTAACTTCTTTTTATCTGGCTGGACAACAGCAAATTTGGCATCTAATTTCTAAGCTTACAAATCAGACACTTTTTTTGGACAAAGATGTTGACAAGACTACAGAATCTACATGTGCCAGAGAGCACTTTAAATTTCATGGTTAAACATAGAGTACTCAAAATTTTACAAAAAAATCCTCTCACCCAAACACAATTATGAAATTTCAAAAAGACTCAAGAGTTTAGGTTTCCTTATGGCAGAGGATTTCCCCAAGTAGATCTAAGTAAAAATAATCTGCGAGATGCCTCAAATGGACGATCCCGTTAATATCTGGTCAAAAGATGGATTTTGAGGTCTATTTCTTTTCAGATTTTTTTTCTAAATCAGATACTATCTTGTATGAAATACAGGCATTTTAATAAAAATTAAAGATCATAAAAATATTTGCTTACATTTGCTCCGAAAGATGCTTCTCAAATCGAAAAGAATTAAGTGAAAGCAACTAAAGATGCCTCGGCGTTTAATTTGGCTGCTGCTCCTCCTGCTTTCTTAATTCGCCATTCATAGTTATTCGTCTAAGACATCGGTATTATTAGAGAAGCTGTTGTCCTTGATTAATTGGGAATTTTATCTGCCAGACAAGACAGCATTAAGCCACGTTATTGCAAATATTAAGACTTGAGTCATGGTTATTTCGCCTTTATGACCATGATCATTCATCATGATCAAAATAAAACATCAGAAACATGCTGCAACCTGAATGAAGGACGGGGAAAAATGAATGGAAGAAGTTACGTGCCAAAAAAAGCAATTTTATTGATGGAGAAAACAGCTTGGTAATCAATCTTTCGGAGCCTTCATGCACACTAACACGCGAACACATGCACACTGATTCTACAGATACTAAAAACCAGCTTTATCGACTGATTTTCCCCCACGTTGCATTCAGAAGGTATGCGTCACCCATTTTTAGCCTCCATCTTGAATCTACGCAACAAAGACTGACACGAGGTTTTTAAGCGAAATGTCACAATTTTACGAAGATTTTTACCCACCTTGCCGGCCCACGATCTCCGCTACATGCTCTGAACTCGGTACTGGAACACACTCTGTCATGTTAGCACCCCTTTTTAACCTTTGTGCTTCGTCCATTTGATCGAAAGTTGGGCTTGAATTTAATCCATTTTGGTGGTGGACCTGTGCTTGTAATCCAGAATCCTCATCACTGGTCGGATTGAGCCCTAGCATTGACAACTCCAGAGCTAGTTGCAGGGCTCTCTGGTCCTCTAATCCACCTGCATGAGAGTTCATATCCGCTACTAAACTAGCGGGCATATTCCTCAGTTATAGTTGCATTGAAAATGTGGAAGAAATTGTGATAAATCCGAGAAAAGAATCAAACGCGATGTTTCTCTGGCCGTGTCGTCTTCAGGACTGAAGAGATGTCTGCTCCCTATCTGGGTCATATGACGTCATATATACCCACAATCCTCACGGTGTCCTAATTTATGTCCTAAATCGTGTCGCTGATTGGACCACGGTTGCAGTATGGGCGGGACTTAGACACGCGATTGATGTCGCATCTTATCCCTAGGGGTGCGGGAAGGAGTTGTGCATAAATTGATTGAAGCTACTTTCTGGATCTGTCTCGTCTGGCATTCCTACAAACCAGAAATACTACCGAAATAGCAAGGGAGCAAAAAGCTCTCTGGCTGCATGCAATGAACAGGTTTAAATATAATACTTGAAGGTAAAGGTTTATTGCTACAAGTGGACTTTTCTCCCGAAGAATTTTTATTTCCAATCAAAATGAGGGAGAAAAGTGTCTTCATTTCCTCGCAACATTTCTTTTTCCATGGATTGAATTGCAAAAATCAAGCCAATAAACCGATAGCTTTCATTGACTTTCCCCTCAGCTTCAGCAGCTGAGCATCCAGGCATCCTGCATGCACTAATAAGTCCTTTTATAATATGGCGACATCTATATTTAATAGAAACTTCTACATGTCCATAACGGCAGATGTGTAATGGTTTGTGCCATGTTTTAACCAAAACAAAACAAAGCAGAGAACGAAAATTCCTAAAGATTTTTAAAGTGGCTGCAACAAAGTATAAAAATAGCTACTCCACAAAAACTAGGAACAAGATGACTTCTCTTATCCACATGTTTTCAAAGATTGCCAATGAAAGACTCTTCACCATAGACTTAAATTGTCATTCTCGTACAGTGAGAATGTTGCAGTATCACTTACAGCTGCTGGTGGAGTGTACCTGCCCCACTTGAAAAAAGCTAGACCTCTCATATAGCACCAAAACTGAAGCCACACTTTGCCTCTTTGTTCAATGGCTGCCACATAGCATTTCCTATCATCATTTTTCAAACATTTCAAATTTCATAAAAATACCTGAAATGAAACTTTACTAATGTAATGGTTTTTCTAGAATGTATTGTAGTTTACCTGAATGAAATTTACAGTATTTGTGTGTAAATATTTACCAAAAATGTATAAGGAAAGTGTACAGTAAGCAATGGGACAAATGTCTTTTTGCCTCTTGGTGCATTGCCAAGAGGTCCTGCATGTGGCTTCAGTTTTGTAAATAGAACACAACAAAGTGTTAGAGGTCTCCTCTGTAAGCAGCAGTTGACATGTACGTCTATGCTCTTCACACAGTAATTACCATGAAGATCATAACAATCGGGACGCAATTAAATGAATTAAGGGTGTTGTTGAGCATTATATTATGTTCCACAGAATCTATCTTCTCTTTCTCTAGTAATTTGATACATCCAAGAACTAATTATATATTTTATCTGGTCATCATATGGCATTGCAAAGACGACTTATTCGCAGATTTATCAAGTAAGTAAGTTTTTAACTTGAGGGGTAAATTTATGATCTTTAAAAGGAGATGCCAATGCATTAGTGTCGGAAAGAATTTTATTTTATTCTATTATCCTTTTAAAAGACATGTAAACCAGAAAGAAATTAATAACAAGACCTATTATACCTTACTGACCTTGTTTTCTGTTTTCTGTGTGTTGTGAAATTTCTAAATTCAAGGAAAAAAAATCCACATTGCAAGTTGTTTATTATGACAAAAATTTTCACCTGTTGAGGCCCGGGTAGGTGTGGTCCGATGCTACCCAAGGGGATTTCCAATTTTTGTCCACGAAGTACTCAATTGCCCTTGACTCAATTGCAATAAACCTGACGTGCGCGAGAACCTATTGAAACAATGTAATACTTTTTGTAGAAAAAATAAGTGGCGGGAAAAGAAGCGGATTTATCCAAGGTCAAGGATGGTAAACAATGTAAAATCTGCAAATAATCCTGGAAATTACATTTTGGATTAATACAGGAGCCGTTGGTAAACAAAAAAAATGGATGGTTCTTGTACCAGAAACCCCTCTACATTGTGTTTCAATTAAACTAAAATTGCCACTCATTTTAAAGATCAAAATTTGAATTTTTATTCATGGCGGGAAAATGATCGATTTTGGCGCCGATTTTGGTGCAGAATTTGGTCACTGCTGATCAGTGGCAGATCCAGGATTTCCAAGAGGGAGCGCCAATCCCTGGTGGAGGTGGGGCGCCAACCTATTATTTGGCCAATTATTTGACCAATCCGCCACCAGCAAATTATTTAAATTATTGAATATTTTCTAACCAAGCAAGCGTCAGCAGTGGTTTACATGTAGATCTGCTCAATGAAGGTTTCGGTTTTCGCGTTCCTTGCACTCCCCTAGATATGCCAATGGTAGGGAACTTATTTTATGAACTTAGATCAAATTTAAATAAGCAAAATTTCCTTGTACAAATCTATTGTACCTTTTCAGTATTATCTAGCTACTTATAACTATTGATGTACAGTAAAAGTTGTCTTACGTGGACATGGGCTTACATGGACACCCCACCAACCATGGACAAAATCTTATGTACCGACAGATTTTTGTCCATTTACCCCCCTCACACAAGAACAAACTTGTCATGCGTGGATAGTGGACACCAACAAATGTACCATGGAACAAAATTGCCTTTATTTATGTGGACACCTAGCTGTTATTTCTGGGGATGCTATGGTAGTTTTAATGAAAAAGGTCTAAGATAGCCTCAATTTACACACAAGGAGGGCAAAGATCAAAGAGAAAAGTGTGAACCACACATTTCAAAGAAAATATGTGACAATATAAATGAATGTGAGAAAACATTTGAAAAAGTGGCAGAATTGATATATACTGTGTGAATAATTGAAGTCTCTCAGATGTGGAAACCTTGTTAACTGTGGACACTTGATGGTGTACAGTGGAGTGTCCATATATGACAAGTTTTACTGTATTTCATTTCGGTAGTTCTTTGGGACCAATTTTCAAAGATATATTTGATGAGAAGAATGTTCTCAGACATTTGTGAAACTTTAAACAACATTCACCAGCCATATAATGAGTAACTGAAAATGAAGACAATTTGACTGACGGAGAAAGGAAGGCAAGCTTCCTTGGATTTGTGAATGCTTTTAAGAAATTGGGTAGGAGGTATCACAAAGAACTAAGAAATTTTTATGACCAATTTAATAGCAGGGGGAGGAGGTTTCCCTTTCACCTGAATCTGCTACGTTCATGGGATATATTTGTTTAAGTTCATTCAACAAGACCTCAAGGTAGCTCTGCAATGGCGGATCCACTTTTTCCTCAAGAGGGAGACGGCAACCCTACAGAGGAGGTGCCAGATCTATATTTTTCCAAAATATTTGGAGAATCCCGTGAAAATCAAAAAACATTCAGTTGTGTAATATTATTTTTGAGACAAATGTTTTGGTTTTTATTTAGGATTGAAAATAAAATTTCTCATTGCTAACCATTGTAAAAAGCAAGTCAGAACTTTCTGATCTCTTCGAAAAGGGCAGAATTTACTGATGTCCCTTCAGGGTGGCGGGGAATAAGGAAAGACTATATAGTCGGCAGGTGTCGCACCAGAGATGAATCTGAAGATCACTCAGGCAAGAAAGCACGCAAGGGGTCCACCCAGGCTTTAAAACCCAGGGCAGACGTCACCAAAAATTCAAAACAGGGGTGTCAGTGGCCCCACAAAAAGACTTTTGTCCTCCAATTTTCTTTTTAAAAAATATAAGGAAAGACTTGTAAATTTGGAATCAAAAACATTTTATGATGAATAGACCAGTGGGTTATCCAAATTGTCAACATCTAAACAAATCTTTATCATCCATCAATTGGTAATTTTGATTTTTTTTGCAACAAAACAAAAGGAAAACATCAGGGCAAGCAGGAAAAAGAAACGAATTGCAAGGAATGGGTGTTCTTCCAACCGTTAATTGGATTTTGTTTCTCTTTCCAATCACAGCCATCGAGTTTCCTCAACAAGACTAAGTAACGTCACATTAAGTTACAGCAGACTATTTTCACTTAATTTAAATCACTCCATTAACCCCGAGACAACTAATTTCAAATCCTGTCACAATTCAATTGACTACTCAAAATTAAATTTCTCCCAACTCACCCTCTCTGGCTTCCCTGGTTCAGAAAGGGCAAAGAAAATCCAACAGTCTTTACGCATAAAATTGCCATTGAGCTTTGTGTACTAAATTTGCCTTCTTAACAAAAACATTCTCCTCTGATAAAGGATAATTCTAGATGTGCATCTATTACATGTGGCAAGAGATAGGGGAGGGAGAAGGCTACTCCTGTAGTGGCGGATCTAAGGGGGCACTAGGGATGCACGTCCCCGGGTCCAAATTCTTTCATTTTCATACAAAAATTTGGCAAAATAATAGGTTTTCGCCCCCACCTTGAGGGTTTACCCCCCCCCCCCCCGCCGTCTGAGAAATCCTGGATCCGCCCCTGTCCTGAGATTATTTTTTGTTTTGGTGACACATTCTTCCATGACAAGATGCTTGGATCTACTCATCAGTTTTAAGTATGACTGCTTTCACTCTGAGATCTCTTTAACTAAGAATGGATCCTTGACTCACAATTATGTAAAGGGCAAATGTTGCAGTTTCTAAATCTCATCAGTTTCTAATTATTTGTGAATGATACTATGATGAGGAAAGTGCTGTTGACCAGCAGGTGACCCTCTTAAAGCCAATTTGTAACTTTGCTATTCATTTGTCCAAGAATGTACATAGTATTTTCCATCTTTGATTATAATATGAAACTTTCAATTACACTCTAATGAGTCCCACAATCCAATCATTACAAGCTTCATTAAGAATATTCAATTAAGGAGGATTATTCAATGGGAGTCCTCTAATGAAGCTGGCAAATTCAACTGTGAAATTCAATTGTTTTTGCTCATTAAATCCACAATTAATTGGTTCAATAGTTGTTATCATTTTACACAGCAGCAGTCATCTCTGTGCCATGATGAAAAATGACAGTAACAGCATAACACTGAATACATGTGTTGTGTTTCCTCACAGAAAATTCTGTCACAGCATTCTCTATTTTTACCTTTTAGAAAATTTTGAGCACAAAAGTATTACTGTAACCACATATTAAAACTTGTAGGGATTGTATTTCGTTATAATTGGCATACTTTATGTGCACAGCAATTATTTGACTCATTTGACTGTTTATTTGGTCATAATGAAATGTCACATGATTTGTGCTGATTTTGTAATTGTACTTACTGCCTTTCCCATTGTTTGACATATTTAGATTTAATCATGTGACGTATTGGAACAGGGAAAATAACAATGTAGAAAAGAGCTATCTATGCCTCACTTACTAATTTTCTCATTCCACTAGTGTTGTGGATAACAGTACTTTGTTTTTCACACAGACCTTCGCAGTGGCGGATCCAGGATTTCCAAGGGGGCGCAAACCCCGGCGGGGGTGCTAACATACTATTTGACAATTTTTTCCCGAAAACTGGATGTAAATGAACAAATTTGAGTCCAGTGGGGGGGGGGGGGTCCCTCGTGCCCCCTAGATCTGCCAATGAGAAGAGCAAAAGTTACTTGGAATCTGATTTCAGTTTGATTTGATCAGTGGTATATCCGACGGAGAAATTCATAAATTATAATCCCAGTGAAATTTAATGTACAAAATCTATGAAGTTTGAAAGTTACACAAGTTTCCACATATCCCTTGCAAACAGTGAAACAGACTCCAACAAGTGACCTATTTACAACTGGTGGTTCGCTAACAAAAGACAAAAGTCAAGGAAACAATCTCGAATCCAGGTGCTCAATTGTGAAATGCTAAACTGTTTACCTCTCTCTGTTTGTTATGTTTAGAAAGTTAACTGGCCTAGGAGCTTCATCGAGCGATAACAAGAACGTTTTCACCTGGTCAAGAGAGCATTCAGTCTGATGAGACAAACAGAAGCCTGAGGAATTGTATTAAGAAGTACAAAGAGGCCCGTTCTTGTACTGGAAATATCATTCACTCTTTCTTTTGAAATATTAGTAATTTGTTTTGGTGTTTTGAATACGTTCGAATTTTAAATTCAAATGGGTCTATTGTTCTTGGATGTTGGAAGCAAATGTATTTCTGTAATAGTGCTAAACGAAGTAACAATTTTTCCCTTTCTTCTCCCACTAATAAGATTCTAAGATATACAAGAGTTGCACCAATCAGTTAAAGATTCCCAGTGGTTTTACTAAGACCACTTCAGAAAAGGAGAAGCTGAAAGCTGAAAATGCATCTGATTACACTTTTAGTTCTCTGGAAGGATGTATGCAAAGATGTGAGGCAAGTCTTCAAGTTCCCGAAGCAAATTACTCAAACATCTGCGTAACAGATCTACGCATTTCCATCACTTTAGCCCTATTTAGTTTAATATTTATATTCAAATGTGGATTAGGTATGGCAGATGCAATTCTCCTTTGGGAGCATTGAATGGCACTAATCAGTGATTACCATTCATGCGCTGGCGATCTTAGACTTGTATCTAGGATTGACCTTTCTACCCGCCTCGGTACTCCCGCAATGACCATTTCTGTTACCAGAGTGATGTAAGTTTAATGGTAACATGACAACACGGTAACCCTTGGTAACTCTTACTTGAGCTGAGGGGCTTAGTTGTGGGTGTTAATAGTCATCTCTAATACTGGTCTTTTGAGAATATGGATTTATTTATCAATTTGTTTTGTTCTTTTTTCTATTTTTTTTTGTAAAACTTGTGCTAAAAACATCTTGAAGACCAATGTGGGTAAATTCATTCACCATTTATCTTACAGGGGGAAAGTTATTTCTCACTGACTATTTAGTTGATAGTGTGTTCACACAGAATCCCATACGTCGTGTCGTCTTCAAAGAAAGTTTTAGCAACATGTTTGCTTCTTTTTTTGTGAAACGTACGGAGAATGTAGTATTTGAGAGGCTTTTGTGACCCGACGTTGCAGAGGGAGCAACGGAGAGGACTGGGGAAAGTTAAATAGAAAGTATTTGCTGGTGCTATCTCCATTTTCAAGTGGGAAGCAATTTTCAAGAACTGGTATGTGGCCATCACTAGACACAGAAGAAAAGAAAAAAAGAAGAGCAACAAAAACTATCCGTACAAAAACAAGACGCATATTGAATTGAAAGATAATACAAGGAAATTGCAGTAATATATGTTGAGATGGTTGATTCTTTCAGTACAACAGACATTACATTAAGTCAGAAGAGGAAATCCGTCTATTAACTCAATGTTAATTTTGGAATTTGAATTTGCATGCATTATTGCACTGTGT
>JBCAUG010007604.1:0-11280 GCA_038406175.1 Haplosyllis leylae
TTGGAACTATTTAGTGCCTTTGGTGGTTATTGAAGGTACCTAAACAGTTTAGCTCAATTGCTACCACTTCCATCTCATTTGGTTCATTGGTTAATGCTGTAGGCTATGAGGGGGTTGGGTAGGAATACAATTCCACATGTCAGATGGTGATTGGTTGTACTCATCACGCGATCTGCTGATTGGTTACCGGGACTGTGCATGTGCCATCTTTGCACTGATTGGACGTTGTTTGAGGGGACAAACAGGGCGCGTGTGATCTTCACGTGATCCATGCAGGGGTTTTGGCGGGAAAGTCTGAGGAGATGTTTGAGACACGGAATGACGCTCTTTTGGCTCGCGGAAGCCAAATACAGTTGCGGTTTCACTCCTCTCCTCAAGCTTTCACTAGAGTTAATTCTCAACCTGTTACATAATAATGAGTAGTCAACATCAACTGTATCGGACATTTACGATTGTCGATCCAGACGTTTGTAGTACTCTTGGCAACCTCTATTTGACAGTAACTACTTGCTTGATTAGATACGTGTTCGAACCACAGGATCCTATTGTCCCGAATAGAAATTGCCTCATTGAAATGAGATGTTACCTCAAAGTACGCCCTGACCTTTAAGTCACACTTCCAACATAACAGATCACACCAAAATGTAAATAAACTTTGTGCTAACTCATTGGACTACCCATGGCCATTAAGATGAAGGATTCCAAGTATTTGTGATGGATGGGTAATCTTAAGATTAGTAAGTGACCTGAAGTGTAACTGTGCCATCATGTGAAATGCCTTCATGACATCATATTTCATTATCAGTACTTTATTTGTGGAGCCTTGCTTCTCGTGATACAGGTATTGTTGTCTCGACTTTGAATTGTTCTCATTTTCACTGATTTCCAGTAATGAAATCTCAAACGGTAGTCACTCGCAGAAATATTGTCTGGCCAGCTTCGTGATACGATGTTAGATCTCGGAAATTTAGAGGGTGTGTGGTGTCTGGGTGCCATATCACAAAAACTTCTTTGAACGCACTGAAAAGGTGCAAGGCTCTGATTGTGGAGAAAGAGCACCAGGGATTTGGCAATCTGGTGGTCCTTGCGAATTCAGGACCAACAGAAGCCATGGCTTGACCGGTGTAATGTGCTCTACAGCCTCCATATTGTATCATTACACCGGTGTGGTATCGTTTACCGACCCCCCGTAATAAGCGAGTCCCTCCTGAAAATTACAGGTCCCCTCCCTTAACCTTAGGGCCAGAGGTCCAACTTTGCTAGCTGCTCCCCTTTACACTAGAGCCCTCAGCTCAATGCACCATTTCCCCCATATCTTTTTCCCTGACAGAAAAGTTTTCAGTTAAGGTATGAAAAACTATTGATTAGTTTTTTGAAAATGTTACACAATTAGTCAGGAGTGATATTTTTTCCAAATGTTTACAATAATTATAGTATAATTTTACTTTTAACACATTTTATATGTCAAATAATAGGTAAACTTTTACCTTTAACCAATAAAAGGCATAGCAATTCATCATATTAAATTAATTTTATTCTTTGAATAAGTTAGTTTTGATTACATATGCTCAAATAGAAAACATTAAAACTTTTAGAATAATGTATTTGCAAAAAAAAATATTTATGGAAAATGGGTCCCACTCACAACAATCAAAATGGTCTGGGGGCCCTAAAAAGGGGGGGGGGGTCGGTTTAAATCACCACACAAGTTTTACCGGTACAAATCTACCCTTACTGAGAATTAATTAATATTTCATGTTTATTTTTTATTTAAGGGGACATGTAGAAGGGGTAATGGTGGTCATATGTTGAGGGCTCAAGTATTAAGAAGAATGGGGAGATGATAAGGGTCTCTGCACTTAAGGTTCAAGGGAGGGAGTAGTTTTGTATATACTGGTGAAACTCAACCCTCCTCCTTTTTAGGTAGGGTAGATTTTTCATGGTACACCGGAATAAAGACAATTAGGATATTTCTTCAAGGTAACTCAGGAAGTACTGACATCACTGGAACCAGCAAGAAGTAACAGAAGGATGTCATAGTTTACCATGTGTTCTGAGATGTCCAGGGATGCTTGACAGATGGCTTATGGATCCTATTATTTCAAAATGACCAAGACCGCTCTCCATACCAGATGGCATAAGTTACAAACAACCTCAAAGTTCCAGAAATAGGCTCTGATTGATTGGATACTTCAAATGGGAAATTGAGTGCACCTGTATCCCCACTATGTGTGCGCGAGGTACACAGACAGGTTGTGGTTACCATGACCAGAGATCCCTCCTAAGATCAAGGTTACCTCTCCAGCTCTGCTAAGGAAGCGAGTTGGACGATGTTTTTTTTCATATTCAGGCAGACTTTTCAGAAATCTGGATAAGAGCCTAATAAGTAATATCACATAATTTTACCGAGTGGGAGGGGGTCTGACAGTTGTTAAGATTAACTGCTTCACACAGGATTTTATTATTTTTACTGAAAAATATACTTCAAGCACGTTTTAAGAATCTTTGATTTTTAACGCATTGCAATACATGATTTCAGAGTAGAAATCAGGTGCTATCAATGTTTTAGCTTCGATGACATGAGATGTGAGAACCAGCACATAGGTTTTCCATTAAAATCACAACAGATAGAAAATATCGACATATGGAAGGCGAAATTTTACCAGGAGAAAAAAAAATTAGGATCAAGTTCTACACGTCAAATTATAACCATTGTTAATATCTGCTTCTTATCTATACATGTTACTTTTCTGTTTTTTCATTAATTTTATTTGGACCAACCAATTCTACTTATCTACCGTCGCGATACAAAAGTTGCGCAAAGATGAATGAGTCAGTCAATGAAATAAAGCAATGAATAATAAATTGTAGGGAGACATTCACAAGAAATGTGCAAGGAAGGACAAAGTGACAGTAACTGTTTGCTTGATTAGATACTTGTTCCCTAACTACAGCTCTGATGTGCCGAATAGAAATTGCTTCATTGCGATGAGATGACATCTTAGAGTCCATATTCTTGACCTTCAATCATATTTCATTCATATCGCCGCAGCAATTGAATCCGTGCTCTTTCAATTCATTTTTAGGATTGGTACCTTTCTAATTTAGTTACCTTTGATTTCTGGATTAAAAAATGTGTGACAACAATGCAGAAGAAGATTTACTTAACATATACTTTCTTCATTGCTTTCTTGTACTTAAAAAAAAATGTCAACGCCATATAAATTTTGTGATTGAAAATTTTCTAAGATTAAATTCGATAAACTAGGCGCCAATACTATTAAAATTATTACATACTTGACACATTCCTGAAATTTCATTGGTTGACTATTTGCTCACACGGACATTAACTGAACCTTTTGTCACACAATGATAGCTGCAGTCACAGAATTTCTGAAAAATTCTTGAAAAAAATCAAAGACTGTAAGATTCCTACATCTGTGTGAAGGTCAATATGTTGTTTTATGTGTCCATTGTGAGCACTTAGCCACAACTGAGACTCTGGGTTTTATTTGCAATCAAGCTCCTATCAAAGCCGAGACTAAGGCTTCAGTCTCAAAGAAACAGAGGTACAATCATTTACGGACCTCACAGCACAATGCAGCTCCTGCAGAAATACTCACATTGGTCTTCCACAATTTTGGTTTCTCAAATGTTATTCACTGTATTTGATTTTGTAGTTTAATTTCATGGAAATGCGCTCAAATGCATATCTTCAAAATTCTTACTGCATGTAAGCACAAATCGAGAACAAATGCAAGAATGCCTGAACAGTAAAACGTTACTTGTCACAAATTCAACAAAACATATTTTTTTGAAAATACCTTTACTATAATCGATATAAGTATACTGAATATACAGGCTGTCAAACAGGAGTTTCTTTTATCACACAGTAACAATTTAGTTCTTCTGCTTCCTTCATAGGTACCAGTGGAAGTTCAAACAGTACCAGAGCATTGATCGGTACCATTGGTAGAATAAAAGTTTAACATATGTTCCAGAACGTTTCGTTTGACAGTATAAGAGCTATTTTACTCCAAATTCTTTTGCATTTTTTAAATCGAGTGAACTTGGTTTTTCAATACTTCAGTCTCGCGAGATCATTCTGCACATTGGACAGACCTATGTTGTCAAGCAAAGTTACCCCCTTGACAACATGGCAATAGTGTGTAACTATCACTTCCATTGCAAGCAGAATCAACATGCTACTTATTCTTACAAAACGTAAAATGACATAAAACCAGCCCTCAAACTATATCACCACACATTCATCCCACAAACAAATTAATCTCTTGACCATTTGTGTCGCGTTTGAATATTTATCCTTCAGAAAATGCACTAAGGAAAATTGTAAGGCAAGGGGCTCTTTTGATTGAATCAGATTGTAGTCAGAAGTAATGGGTTGCTGCCTCTGTTTCTTTGAGACAGTACTTATTGCCTTTCACTTTGATTGAATCCCGACTGTCAATAAAATGTTCATACATTTGATATGGTGAATCAGTCCCAACTCAGACATAAAACAACATATTGACCTCCTGAATTGTTAAGGGAAATACGAGTCAAGAAGGAGGACCATATTTCTTGTGGTTAGCCATGTGGGTAAAAGGTCATCAATTCCACAAATACATGCAGCTCGTAATTTGTAAAGAACTCAAAACAAAGCAAAACTTTTTGTACGAACTAACAGGTCTGTACACTTTTTTTAAAGCCTAGGACAGAGATTTACCCATGAGAAATTCTCATTTCAAAGCAAGACATAATTCAGAAAACCATAAAATTTTGGTTTTTAAAATCACAACATGTTGCAGCCTCTGTTTTTAAATTTTAAGAATATGAAGTAGATCTAAGATAATTTGCTAAAATATATCTTTTCAAACTTTAATCACAGATGACACAGAGGAGGAGGGACAAACAAAAATTGCAGTGCATAACATTATTCTCATCTTATGATGATGCAGATAACCGAATTGGAGAGATGGTACCTTAGAGTCGAAATAAATCACTGCTACTGCTTACGGATGTGTACAAAAGGTCTATTCGACAGTCAGTGTTTGCCTGATTAGATACTTGTTCCTTCAACTTAAGTTCTGTTGTGTGGAATAGTAATTGCCTCATTGTGGAAGGATGACACCTTGAAGGCCTCACATTCTGACTATTAATGGTGCTTCATTACTACATGGCTGGTGGTTTCTCTTTTGGGTACATTTCTAATGTGCCCATGTTAAGGTACACTTAGGTGAATGTTGGAAATTACCCTTGAGTTCAGGAGATTACAAAATCAGTTCCCATTTCCACAAATCTGTCTAGTAGTTGAGTAGCGAAGGGAATACAACATAGTGCAAATGTTTTAAAATGTTAGAATCTGGAATCAGAATTCCAGCACATTTGTCCGCCAGAATACTTTTCCCATGCAAAAGGCGAAAATGCCATGAGTGTTTAAGGATTTATGCACCTTAAAGCACTGAAAGTGCGGAAACCGGTAGCACAGAAACTCACATGTTGTTTAAGACAAAGACATTAGTGTGACGGAAATGAGACAAATTTATCTTGAAACCCACTGGAAGGATTGTTCAATAATAACTGGAGCGTCAGTCCTTTTTTGTGGGGCCACTGGTACCCATGTTCTAGACTTCTGCTGACACTATCAGTATCGACCGCCTCACCAGCATATCTTCTCACCCGTGAGCAATGTATTTCTCGGATTCACCTCTGGTGCTACACTAGCCGACCGCTTGGGGGCCAGCACGACAAACTATCACCTTAACCCTCTTCATGGTAGAATTGTTAACCGACACAGAAGGCTGTAAAATACTGTACACTGATTTATTATCAGTGTTTTTATAATCGAATTCTGAAAGCTTTCAGTTAGTCAAAGAAATGTCTTAGGAAAGACTATAACGAGAAATAGCAGGCACAGCGTGCAATGTGATACAGAACAAACTGAACAAAATAGTTGAAATGGATAGGACCATTTTCCAAAAGGTTCAGGGGATTTGGGAGTTCTGCAAGAACCAAAGGTTAGTCATTGTAAAAGGGGAATAGCCAATCGCAAATAGTCAAGACGCTTAGTAGGTTCACCGCAATATAAGATTAAAACAAATACTAAAACATGCCGTCGAAAGTGACTTATTAACCACAGGAAAATATAGTGCGCTTCATATCAAATATTAAATTCTTGGTCCTTCTACTACCCGAGGTAAATTAGTTGGAACTTCGTAAATGTTGCATGATATTGACGTATAAATCACTGTGTACCTGACAGAACTAAAGATCATGCAATAGTTAACAGATTTGCTGATTAACTGACACTCTCATGTAAACCTTCCCTGGCAAAAGTGCAAAAGGAAACCAAGGTAACTAAATGACCTCGGGCACAGTGGCATTCTGTTGAATTGCATGCAAATCAGTTGGTAAAACCTCCTCACTAAAAGTAAAGATGATGCCAAAGATAGGTCGCCGTTACAATGTGATGAAACAAATCCTACTTATTTGTGTTTCACTTCATGTCGGTATGTATTATAATATAATCCATGTAATTAAAAATATGTGTCAAGTGACATTTTTCAACAAAGTTGACCTTTTAGAAATAAGATATTCTTCTTTGAATCCGGTTAATTCTGTGTTTTCAAACTGTGGACTCGAAGAGGGAAGAGTACAATCCAAATCAATGCAAAAGAACTATTTGAACTCTCATTGGTGCCATTAGAGGAAACAGAAAGACTAAATTGTCAGCTTCTGTGAGGATACTCCTATCATCTTTACACATCCTCTGTAGTTATTCTTTTGAACAACTGACTTCTTTCATCATTCAATATATCGATCTTTACCGAGGAAAAAATCGGTGCTTCTCTCTCTAATGTAAGATTATCTGGATGACCTGGTACTCATGCACAAAATAAATACCAAGTGAGAGTCAACTGTTGTTGTGGCATCTTCAAACCTTTTGGAGATGTGCATGGCCAATGAAACACTGGCATATGGCTGGCACATTTAGCCCTGTGATTGTACATGTTCAGCAGTGCAAATATGATAACTACTTCTTCACAGGTCGTATTCAGGTAGGGATGCTGACGAAGGTGCCTGGCAAAATCGCATGACTTCATGACCATTAATAGGATATCAATGGGAAAAATAGCACTTGAGTTTTTACTGTATTTCAACTTTAATCTATCAGCTATTATTAATCTTTTAGCTAATATTTGGTAATCAAAAAATTTAGCCATATTATTGCAACCAAAACCAGTATAGTTTATCTGGCCAATGATTCAATATTCCGTATGAAAGAATTGCAGCAAACAAGTGGAAGAAAGTGGAATACATACTCAAAAGATATCAAGAAAAGACACAGCTTCACAAGTGTCCACAATTGTGCCAAAATTGAAGGAAAAGCTCAGCTGCCGTAATCTTGAACTGTGTACTTAGTGCAACTTACTGGAGTGTGGGAACCAAATCTAATTAGGATGGGTGCAGTTTTAAAGGAATGAACATCTAGGCGCTTGGTGTGATTCTGAATTCAAATTTTGTTGTCTTGGTCCACTGTTGTCAAGGGTGTCACCAGGAGGCCATATTGTTCACGTCACACAGACATACCGCCTCTTATTTGTGACAGATTATAAAATGTTGAAACTCTGTAAATGTTGTAACTCTGAAAAAGAATCAAAAGTATAAGATCTTTAACCGTGTCTATGATTTTAGATTACAGCTGTTCTAAATGCATTGTCTTATTGCGTTGAACACATTTTGTTACTTCCTTCGCAGCAAGGAATCCTTTGTGTAATCAAACTCTTTTAGGACTCATGTGTCATTCCTGTGTCTGTTCAAATTACTTCAGAAAATTTCTACCAAGAAGGCATTTTTATTCTTCTATGTAAATTGAGCTGGGAAAGCTTTAAAAAAATTTTGATTTAATAATTCTTGCTCTTGAACTGTTTGATGATTTTAAAAAATGCCACACTGTTGTCTTATTTGCTCAGTCCTAAGTACTAGATCTAATAAGCATTTCTCTTTCTGTATTTGATTGCCACAATAATAAGTAATTGCATATACTTCGGGTTGGCACTCCATTAATGGGACTCTACTACTTAAGCTAGGTAATGCATAAGCTCTGTGAGTCTTCATAGGGTACCCCTTATGTGGGGTTTGTACTATGGTTATATACCCCCAGTGAGGCCTTGCTATTGGGTATTATGTAATAAGGTGCCTGGCAGCTTTAAGCTGTCAGCATTAGCAGTTCTAAGCATTTATGGCCTTTCTTTAAGGGAGAATGTAGTTTCCATCTCGTGTATTTACAGTACCCTTCTTAAGGTAATCGCTTAGTGTATTACCTTGCAACACCACAAACAAATTTCAGTTGAACAACAGGTAAAACTGGAGCCTGGAAGTTCGCAATTGAAAAATCACTTTACAAAAATTGAATGGAAATCAATAAGACCAAATTTCTAAGATAAACTACATACTTTTGTATGATAGACTTGACTTGGAGCACAACCTTGCAATGTGATGTGGTGTCAGTACAGTAATGTTTGAGAGAAATCACTCAATTGCTGCATTTCAAATGTCTAAATCTTAAACTTAAATTGCTCATTGATCTGACATAGCAATTGGGCTTCCGTGTTTTTGGACTAACAATATTCCACAATTAATAGGATTGGAAATCCGTCGCTTATTTTTGCAGGTTTTCCAGAATTAGAGGAAGTCATGCAGTAATAATTTTATTCCATCAATGGTAAGAGTATTTCGAATATATGCGAGGTTTTTAGAAACTAATTGGGAAAAATGTTCCAGTTCAAGTAAAGTTAGTTGCATTGTGTTCATCCAAATAAGCATAAAACACAGCTTCTGGAGACCTAAGGTAATGCTTTGGGAACAAACAGCTTCCTGGTACAAAATCTTTCCTGTGATTTGTTCCTGTGTACTCCAAAGACCAATAAACTACAGTGATGTTGATTTGTGAAAGGTAAACCGTATTCATAGAGGAAGAATAAATTCCTTGCACTTTAACATCCAGACATTCTACAAATTAGACCGGAGCCCTAAAGGTAAATTTATTTCAGCGGGACGGTGGCAGCTTAGTTCTTATGCGACAAAAATGTGAACATGTGTGGCATCTTAAACTGTGGAAACAAAGGATAGAAAAGAATGCCCGGCAATCAGTTTATAAGTGTTCTGAACTCCATATGAGGTCTGAAACAAACATCTAAAATGGTACGACTAAACAGATACTCAAACCCATTAGAGCACATCAAGTAAAAATGTGTATGCAAAGATGTACTGGTATTATCCATCTAGAGAAAGACAAACCTGAAGTGCCTGTCGGCGAGGAATTCTGGACACGAGTGTTACTATATTAGCATAACAGTGAGATATTGCCAGGGTAGATGTTGCCAGCAATCGTAACCACATTTGGTACGAAGTTCTACACAGCAATTTTCTTTAAAATGTGGTTCGCCTAAGTCGGCAAAACAGTGTCGGTAACAATGACATAATCAGTTTCTGCGACTGCATGGTCATGAAAGTCCAATATGTTACGACATAGTTAATGACGTCTGCACCTAATTATTCATCTTGTGGTAATGTCAAAGAACCAAGTATACTCAAAGCCCGTGTTCAAAATTCATGTGCAATGTAACCAATTTCCTTTTGAAGTTAAAAAGTATTTTTTGTTTGAAAAGGTAACATGTGACGTAATGTAACGAAGTAGCTTAAACTGAAACCGTAAATATGTAACATAATGATGTAACGTCACAGGTTGGTTTGCGACATTGTTAAAAGCGTAAACAAATATCCACTAACAAGAAAGTTCTCCTGCATGAACGCAAGAGGCATACCACCTGCCACATAGCAAGTGCTTGATCTGCTGTTCTGTCCTGGGGGGTACCCCCACCTGATCTGGCCGGGGGATTCCCCAACCTGACCTGGCTGGGGAGGAGTACCCAGTCTCAATGTGGGACTGGAGTACCCCCCTGCGGAAAGGACATGTTACCAGTGGAAGTGTTATGGGATGGAGATGGGATACCCCTCAGAATGGACATGGGACCAGTGGAATTACTATGGGATGGAGATGGGGTACCATTGCCGGGTTTGAACAGACTGAAAACATTACCTTCCCCATCCTTCGGATGCGGGCGGTAATAACTGCAGTTTGCAGTAAGCCTGCTCCTATCATAAAACTGCCAAGATATCCTGTCCGAAATACGTCATGGCCCCCAATTCGATTACCAACAGGTTCTAAATGTTTTTGGAGACACTAATCCAATAAATCATAATGTCATGTAACTTTACTGTTAATACTTCAATTCAGAGGTGAAATGAATATTTTGATAACCAAACATTCCACAAATAGTGGCATATGGAATAGTCAAAACATGGAAACATTCTGAAAACATACACATAAATCTGTTTTGTCCCGAATTTTATGTCCCAAAAGCTATTTTGTACCATTTAACTCAATTCCAGCTGTCATCGCTAAACGGTCACTTGGCCTCCCCAAAACACTAGCTGCTTTTCAGGAACACTTGAAGAGTTCTTGCAATCAGAATTCTGTCACCCGGTACAGAAAACTTCCCCAAGTGTGCAGTGAGATGTTGGTTACGTTGTACATTGACATTAATATGACACCACTGAAAATAAACTTAGTGTCTGTTTAGCATGTATCGCTTGCATTGTTTGTAAATAGTTCACTGAAAAGCAATTGTGTTGTTTCTAAAGTTTTTGGAGGACATAGATCTAAGTCCTTTTGTGGGGCCACTGACAGCCCCTCTTTGAACTTCTGGTGATATCTGTCCTGGGTTTCAAAAGAAAGGGTGGTTTGTGTACTCTGTTGCCTCTATGATCCTCAGATTCACCACTGCTATGACACTTTCTGACCTCCTGACAGCCAGTATAGCAGCCAATCATTTCCCCCATATACTTGAACACACATTTTCAAGCATTGGTGGGACTAACCCCACAGTTGAGTGTGCCCACAGAGATTGTGTGCTCCACACTCTTACTTGGCCTGAATTTCTATGAATTTCAAAAGGACCTTACATTTTGCGAAATAACTGATATATTTTGCGTACTCTTTATTCAATGTGACAGGGTGGTGAGATTATCATATGCTGGGCAATGAACTTTAGTTATAACCCATTAAAAGATGTTTTGGAAGTTGTTCTGATTATCACAAATATGTTGCCTCCTCCTGTAGAAGGGAATACAGGTTGGACACGGTTAAATCGAAGTCTTTCGCCGGCAAGGTTTTACTTCGAATTAAGTGGAAATTCGAACTACATTATACACTGT
>JBCAUG010007615.1:0-11279 GCA_038406175.1 Haplosyllis leylae
AGGATGGGGAAGGCAATGTTTTCACTTCCTCAGTTCACCGGGGGGGGGGGGGGTGGTGGTATCCCGGTCAATGGTCCCAGGTCCCTTCTGGGGGGTACCCCAGTCTCTGGTCCCAGGTCTCTTCCCGGGGGGGGGGGGGTGTAACCTTGGATTGCACCTGGGTGGACTTTCTTGTCATGTAACATGCAATTAAAAGAATGGCCTTAAAATCAGACGCCTAGACTTAACAGTACTACATCTACTTTCTTTCAGCGGATTTCGTTTTGCAACAAAATATTCTGCTTTGTAATCCCTGGGCCAGTATCTGGAACAAATTTCCATGACCGACTTTTTCTTTCTTAATTTTTGATTCAATTTTACCTCAACTTGCAGTTCCTGAACATTTTGTCTGACAGGAGCCCAGGCATCCTGTGCTGTGGTGGCAAATCCCGCAGCCCGTTGTAAGTATTTGGTCCGTATTTCTGCTGCCTGTTAAAAAATTATATTCAAAATTCTATTGATTTCTATGTATTGCACTCAAGTTGAAATGGATTTATTTTCCATGACACTCCGTGACAAAAGAATTTTTCCACATGTGCCTTTACATTAGACAGTTTGTACCTGTGTGGTGAGTTGATCGTCCCTGAGTGTTGGAGCGACGCCTTCCGGTTTTAACGCCAGGACTTCAGCGAGGTTATGTAGTGTGTGTAATAGCTGCAGTTCGTCAGTTCGGAATTTATCTTTGTGTAACTCCACAGACCTCAACACTTCCCTGTACATCTCTACTGCTTCTGGATACTGTAGGTACGTGTTCAAAGTGAAAATCAGATACTTACACATACGATGTGTTCTGTGTCTGAAGATTAATATAATTGAGATTGTATCCACTTCGAAATGGCCGATTTCAATGAATCGTACGAACTTCTTTCGAAAGTTCTTTCGTGGAAATCAATAGGGTTTTCGACTGTCAATCTCTGATATTATGGCAACTCATTCACTTCAGAACTGTATTCCACTTCTATTCGTTTTCAACAAAAGAAATAATTGTACATGTATCATAGTATGTGTACCTGATTTCTGATAATATGCAGACCACTAAGTCCGTTCATTGAAGCTACGACCTGTCGGTGTTCCTCTTCACACTCCAGCTTCGCTTTCTTCGTTAACGAAGCAAGTAACTCCTCCATGGTCATTGTGCTGCAAGAAAATAACAAATTAGTGATCTCGCCGAGTATGTTTTGCTTACTTGTTTTCTTGTTAATTTTAAAAGTAAATCAAGAATAACTTTCCACATTAAATACTAAGAAGACAATAACGTAAACAAACGCAGGCAATACATATATGCATGTTATCTCATACATCCTATCTCTAAAACGAAGAAATGCACATGTACATTGTTTAACACAAAAACAAACGTTTCCACGTAATATTTCAGACCTTTTATTGATGGGAAAGAATTCTCCTCGCACCGCCTGTGGATGACAACATGCCTGTCGAAGTCTCGTCAAGGGATAGAGCAACTACAATCAACACAAGACAGTCTCCGATTAGAATAACGAGGCAATACCGGCCACAGCCTAGACAGAGTGACCCTACCCCCGCCCGTACAACGTACTGTGGTCAGGAAATATGACAGAGGAAATTATCCTTATTGAATGTATTCAATCATCTACTCACGTCACAAAAATGTTAACAATATTTCTGCTAAGTTATCTCAAATTAGGACCTCATGAAGATCGTTTTTAATATGTTAAGAACTTCGAAATTATATCTATTAAATTCTGAAATGTTAATAAATAATAGCTGACTTGAACTATTATTCTTTATATCACAAATAAAAGTCGCAAGTTGCCTGTAGAAAAGCTAAATCAAGACTGCAGTGAAACATTTACCTGATGCAAGGTGTCCCTGTTTAAGCTGCTCAACTTCATTTCTCTGTCCCTCCATTTACTTAGTCGCTAATGAAAATTATAAATAAAATGTAAATAATTATTTAAAGGCCAAAACATTACTTGTAAATATTTAATGAATAAAGAACATAAAGATACCTTCATTGCATCGTTGGCACAGGCTTGATACTGTCTCCTGTAGAAATGTTCTTCTACTGGTGAAAACGTCAACCAGTGAATATCCTCAGTCTGTGTCGGCAAGCAAATCTGAAAAACGTAACAAGTTCGTAACATGGTACTTAAGCATTGTTTTAAAGTTTCCATTTTCAATGTTTTTTTTTCATGAGGAACTAATCTTGTTGACGTCACATTGCACATACAGTTCCATTTTTCTCAGCAAACGACCATTAGGGTAAATATTTAACCTACCTGATCCAGTACATCCTTCTTGGCTGTTCTCCACAAAACCTTAGACACAGCATTGTACAGAGGCTCCTTTACGCCATGGCAATAAGGACGATACAGGAGTGTATTCCACCAATACTGCACCCAGTATGGTTCCACCCCAAGAAACAACAGCAAACCATACAAATCTACGAATGATTTCATGGAATATAAATAACTACCTAATTACCTTCTAGGTTTTCACGACGTAAACACAACTTCGGCCTTTCCCTAATTTCACAAGACGCTGACACTTACCATCTTTTGATCTCTGTATCGGGGTTCCCGTGACACACCATCTATTCACCCCAGTCAATCTCAAGGCCATCTCAGCCGTCTACAATAATAGCGTTCAAATGAAAACAATAACAATTGCTGACTTTAGTTTCAATTTTGTTCTGTTTGGGATTTGCTGTACATGGTTCACCTTTGTAGTAGTACATTCCACCATTTGTGCCTCATCCAGACATATCTATGGGCAGAAAATAGACAACTTCTAAAAATATGTTGCTATTTGTTCGTTTTACACATCCAAATAGGAAAACTTGACAACTCTTACCCTCCACCACTCCACTGCAATGATTGGACTCGGTATCGCCATGAACCGTTTTGGATGTCGCAGCCTTCTTCCCGTATCACCTACCGGAAACACATAAATATAATTTACAATGAAGATTAGCTACACCATCTTTCTAAGATGTATTTCTTGTTGCGAATATGCAATAGTTTACTCACTGTTACTATGAGGAAGATCCACATAATCAATTTCCTTTCTCAGTGTCTCGTACGTCGTTATCACAATATCATGGTTCGCCAATGTCTGTGGCTGCACAAACCCCTGTTTCTGCACACCCTGATACACCTGAACGGGGTTACAAAATATAGTATTTACTCTAGAAGCGCTCACAGCTTTTAATATAAATGTATCTAAAGTACCCGTCTGTACACCTAGGTACTTACGAAAACTTTTATTGAACTGGCGTGGATGTGTTTGCGTATTTCCTCGACCCACTGATGGCAGATGGAGTTTGGAGAGATAATCAATGTGGCACCAGAAGGTATTGGCGTCTGGAATACGCAAAAATAATTGATCATTTACCCAACCTATAAGTAGTATATATTTCTGTATGATATTTTTAATACACATTACATCCAATAATGTTGTACAACCCTTGACCCAATATCTTTCGGTATTCAAATTAGAACTGTACTTAGGTGCTAAACCAACATTATGTGGCAGTAAAATGATTAAAGAAATTGTCTAATTACTTACGGAAGCAACGTGACAGTGTGGACACTTGTAGGGGCCTCTGAATGGATCCTGGAGATCATACCCGACACATCCTGCGTGTTGATAAAGTCCGCATCTCTCACACTGAACTTCCTGTAAATTTTTTCCTTTCTTCTTTCTGGTTCTTCTCTGCAACAAAAGTCTTTGACTAAATAAAAACAGAATTCTACCTCATACCCACTTGTGTTGAAATTTTCTTGTGTGCGAATCGACCACAAATCTTGTCTAGCTTTCTCTTGTCTATTTCTTATTAAGTACAAAAATACATGACGCATTGTGCAACATACGTATGTTCTTCCTGATGTTATGCATGCTTTACAACTTTTAGTTACCGTGCTCAGCTTCTTTTCAAGTGCTAGAAAATCAGTAAACTCAGTGGCCTGACCATAAACCAAATCCTTCTGGCCACATATGCATTCAAAAAATTCCTTTCGAATGACTGTTGGGGAATTGGAACATTGCTCTTCGCCTGAAATTAAGAACAAGGAAACATTGCAAGATTGTTGGCAATAATACCAAAATAAAACCAGCAATAATCTCAATCATACAACCCACCTTCTTCCTTTGTTTCATCCTCCGATTTAACCTTTTCACTTGAGCATCTTTTGTCCTTCTTTTCGCTAGATTTACCCTTTCTCTTGCCACCTTTTTTCTTGTCAGTTCCAACTGATTTTTTATCATCACCGTTCTCATTGTATTCCAAAAGCATCTCGTCATCGCTTGCATTGTTGGAAGCGGAACATGTAGAATTTAAGTTTGGAGTTGCATCACTTGTTAAAATATCTGCAGTACTCTCCAAAGTTGGACAATCACGAAGTGCAGACGAGGACGAGTTCATGACGGGATCAGATGTAGCAATTTCATCACTAAATGCAACTGGATGTTCATTTGTATTGGAATCATCGTAAGCTTTAGTTGGAGACGGTGATACTTGTTCTGAATTTGCAGCATTATAACTGTGGTCTTTATCTTCATTTCCTGTTCCATTGGCTGTCTCGGAGTCAATGTCCGTGCTAGATTTCTCACTGGAACCTGAGTGACTAGCATAGTCATGATCATGAATCAACGCGGAGTTCTCTACACTCTCTTCTGTAGTGGCCGTTACCTTTACCTTATCTTTGCTCACATTTCTTTCCTGCACTTCTTGCTTGCTCTTCCTACGTCTTTTGCCTTTAGTCTTCTTTGCGGTTTCCTGAAATTATTTAATCTTTACTGCAAGTTTAATATTTCTATCAGGCCAAGCTTAGAGTTCATACAACAAAAACAAGAAAGCCTTCCTGTAGGATTCCTACCGAGCACGGCCCCACACCATTGTTCCTTCGTCTGTCGAGGAGGGTGGTGGGGAGAGTACAGGGCCTGGGAAGAGGAGGGCATCCTTACTGCCTGGTCCTTCCTTCTAGAAGGAGGGGGCCTCTTTCCCGCCGGACACAATGAATTAAGGGATAGGGACCCCCGCCTCCGGTGAACAGACAGACACAACTTAAAAATATAACCTTTCCTCGTACTACGTACGTGGTCGGTAATGACAATACTTAACCTCTTTAGTGGGAATTTCTTCTTTGATTATTGGTAGCGCTTGGACTGGTGGTAGATCTGTTCTTGTGTGGATCAGCATGCACGCCAACACTTCAACTGTTTTACCAAGACCCATCTCGTCGGCCAAAATGCCGCCTGGTGGCGATGCAACGGCCAGTGGTTTATCTCGTACCAGTCTGTCATAGATAGAACTTCAAGCTAAATCACTTGAGAAACTTAAAACATAACGCTCAAATTGAAATACACAGCTATCTGTCCTCTTAAATGTTTGCTGTAATTCAACGCATGTACATACATTCCGCCATGCCGATTATAGTAAATAAGTTGGCCATCTAAAGTCGTGTGTTCTTCATACAAAATATGTAATTTCTCTGCAAAGAAATATTTTCAAGATGCAATTTTAACTTGAATCAAGATAGTTAACACTTTTCTCGGACTCTTTGCATTCACTGCCTTTGCAAAGTGTGCTACCCTTACTACTTTTTATGAAATGCACATGTATGCGCTTTCTGTTTTTCCAAATCATTTGAAATGTTTGTGATGAGCCATTACCTTCAAAATCTTTCATTTGACCAAAACCTTCTTGATGTAGCATCCAACTGACTGCCCGCTTCTGATATGGACGAAGAGTAGGACGTAAACCATCATGCTGCACGTTTACTTTTACAGATAACTCCTCTGTCGCATGATATGACTTAATCACAGCAAACAATTCTTCAATGTTGTGTCTCATCCGAGGTGGTGTTGCACCGTACTCTACACGAGGAAGTGAAAATGACACAAACGGAATCACTGTTATTACCGCTGGGAGGTGAGGGGAGTACCCTAGCCAAGTGAGGGTACCCAACTTCCCGTCCGGACTTGGACCAGGGAGTACCCCCCTCCCCGGGATAGGGAGTACGCCTCTAGTGTTGACGCAGGAGGACTTTCTTGTTTATTTAACTACATTGTATTTCACAATTACAGTTGTAGAATGGCTCATACTTACCTTGCACCGAGTATCCATGTAGGTGTTTCATTATCTGTTGGATGGTACTGCTGGACTTCTTCATCTTACATCCTTCTGAACTAAACTGTAATTTGGTGACAGCTATTTCAGTGATGTTCACTGCAAAACTAGAAGTAAACAGAACGTTTGAATCTCGGCTATTTCTCTTGCAAAAGTATTGGGGCTTATCTAATATTATAATTCGATTCCATTTTAAAGAAGGTAAAAAATATATTTGTTACCTTATTGTTTGTGCTTCCGAGTCCATGTTCTCCAGCACAAGATGAAATGCTTTGCTTTGTAAGCCCTCAAAATAACACACTGAAATATCACTTGTCACATGAAAATAAGCAATTGGTCTCACTTCTTTGCTGGGAGAGGAATTTTCATCATTTACCACCCCTTCAAAGTACAAGAGGTGCTTGCCAGTTTCCTTATTGACATAGAGGTAAAATTCATTGCACTGGTGAAGTATGACCGACTTAAGCCACTCGATTTTATTACGATCTTTGCACTTCAAAGATAAAAGACCCAATTTCGCAAACCATTCGTGTTCCTTCAAGGATAACTTATTTTTAATTGTTATGTAAAAGTCACATTCGTCTATCAGTTTCTGCACGCGATTCTTTTCAGCTTTAATATCTTCTTTCGATGGGGAAGGTTTAGTGCTACTATCTGTTCTGTGTAATGTCTCCGCTTCCTCCTGCTCTTTCAGTAAGCTGGGATCATTGTCATTTACAACAGTCACACCAGCATTCATATCTGTCATGTTCCATGTCAGGCATTTTCTCTTTGTTTCGTCCATTCGCTGAGGTGCTTTTCGCTTACGAGCCATGTTTTCACAGTACTTCTATGTGCAATTCCTCCTAATTTCTTAATTGCAAATATTTCATTTAGAATATTTCATTTTGAGTGTGTAACTCTCTTCAGGGGTGATAGGGATAAAACCACAAGCAAATGACAGCTGCTGATAAGTGAGCGATAATTTCAGTTTGCAATTTGCACAACACATTCTACGTTCTGTAGTTCCTTTATGTTAATGCACCGTAAATCGCAATGCTACATATTTTAATACTGATACCTTTTTCAAAACCTTCAGTTCAATATTCGACCGAAATCGTATCTTTTTAAACAGGTTTGCATAATTTTCGGCAACCTTACAAAACCACTGCGCATGTACAAAAGTAAGTGGGGCATGGGCTCGGACTTTTTGGTTGTCGGCAACAGGACGACACAGGGCACCTCGGCCAAACAAGTCATAACTTAGCGAATGCTAAGTTTATTAATTGCGAGCCTGAGGTATTGCTCATTGCTTGGACCCCCCTAGCAAAGCTCATTAAATATTCGTGACGTCACATCACATGACGGCGTTTTTCGAGTGGCTCAGTGCGAGCATCAAGAAGACCAATTTCAAATTATCTAAAATATTCACCGTTAAGGTGGGAAATATTTCTTAATTCTGCATGAATTTAGTATCAAATGCTGATTAAAAGCATAGAGCACCTGTTGTGAAAGTTTGGTTTCATAGCAGTGGTTAATCATGTCAGAAAAAGACATTGTAGGTAGGACGCATGGTGTCAGTCTAGATTTCGAACATTTGAATTGCTATGGATTTGCTTCGAACAAAAAACTGGCCAGCAAGGCTCATAAACTCAATAAAATTAAACCTAAATGTATCTCTGCAGATATTAGTAAAGAGAGTTTAGGTTATTGGAGTGATCCTGATGGTAAAAGTTTCTCTTCCAATTTCAGTTTTACAAAGATGGATGAGGACGCTGATCTTGAAAATCAAAATGGCGACTCCTCGCATGATGACATAGATCGAACAATTACTCAAGAATCTTTGGATGATAAGTCTGGCCAAAATTCTGTTATTTCGGACACAGTTTCTTTACATGCAGGCAAAGAATTATCAGTAGATTCACCTGTCAAAACTGTGAAAAAATCAAAAGGGGCGGCAGCCAAACCTCATGGCTGCAAAGCCAAAGTTTCTCAAGAATTGAGCCAAGATGGACGAAGAGAAAGCGTTACGTTTAGAACATGATAAACTCGAGTATGAGATATTGCAGAGTGAGAAAATCTAAGACAGCATTGATAAATATCGTGAAAAAATTTGCGAACTTCGCAAGCGGAAAGAAGGTGATCTTGTCAATAAGACGTCAAAAGTTAACAATAATGTTGATTTGTGCAGTAAAAGTCTGCAATCAAAAGTAAGCCTAGCATGTGAAAAAGCATTGAAGTATACCCATCTGTCAGGGGTAGTTGATAAGAATGATTTTATTGCAGCTTTGATGGAACGGGCGCAGGCTAGGCGTGTCAAATGCAAAGTGGCAAGGAAATTACGGAAAAGGAAATCTCGGGTGTCTGAGTCTTCATCGTCTGAAAGCAGCTCTTCAAGCAGCTCGAGCTCCAGTGAAAGTGATAGAGAATCTAGGAGAAAATTCCATTCTACAGGGGGTGGAGCTATGAGGCACAGATGCACGTCTAAATCTCGATCTTATTCCAGATCTAGATCCCGGTCGTCATCATGCAGAGGTAAGATATGTAGTGGTATTAATGAAAAACCTAAAGAATCCGATCTAGTGATGAAAGTTAAATGGGCTACGGCGATGCTAGGCACCAAAAATGAGGTCAGTTTTGATCAGATGTCATTTGATCAATACATAATGGTAGAAACTCAAATACTGAACAGATCGAAAATTTCTGAATCTGAACATGACAATAGAATCTACGTCATGAAGAGAATTTCAAAATTAAACAAAAAGTTGGGTTTCACCAAATCTAAAGAACTGTATAGAGGAGTTCTTAATGCTATTGAGAAAGGAGAATTCTTCTGGGCTGATTTTTACGAGATTGAGCGTTTGGAAAATGAAATCAGGTTCAACAATATGAAGGTGGAGGATGTGGTTGATAAAACCATTGACAAAAAGAAATCTGACATGGGGCTGTCAGATTTTAAATGGTGTAAAGATTACAACAATAATAAGTGTACCTTTACAACCCACCATAATGGGAAGTTCAATGGACAAGTGGTCAAATTACATCATGTGTGTAGAGTGTGTTTGTCTCGAGTGAAAACAAAAAATTATCACAGAGCCGGTTCTGATGACTGTCAGTTCACTAAACACAAATGAATTGATTATGTTCAAATTTCAAACAAAGTACAAGCTTCTGGAATACCAAATTATTTAGGACTCAAATTAAAGTTACCTGTCTTTTGGAATCTGGACAGGTTAGAAGAATTGTTGGTTGATTACCATGACAGAGAAATATTAGAATTTCTAAAATACGGCTGGCCGATCAACCATGATGGTAGGCCTTATAACACTGAAGTTCTCAAAAATTGGAAGGGCGCAAATGTAAATTTAACAGCTGTTAAAAGTTACTTTAAAACTGAACTCGAATACAAATCTGCTGTGGGACCATTTAGACATAATCCCTTCAATCAACCCATTGGAATTTCTCCCCTGAACACCAAGGGCTAAAAAAGATTCTACTGAAAAGAGAATTATTCTCAATCTTTCTTTTCCCAAAGGTCTGGCAGTCAACGAGGGCATTCGCAAGGAGGACTACCTAGGAATCCAGATAGATTGGCGTCTTCCCACAGTAGATAATCTTGCTTCTTTAATGGTTGCTAAGGGAGTTGGCTCTGTTGTTCAAAAGGGATCTCAAACGTTATTATCGACAAATTTTTGTGGACCCTTCCGATACGGTTAAACTCGGTTACTGCATAGAAAATGAAATTTACATAGATTCATCTCTCCCAATGGGAATGACCAGTTCATGTTACATTGCACAAAGAGTGTCTTCTATAATTCCTTACATTATGAAACAGAGAGGTTTCTCCCTTCTCAATTATATTGATGATCTAGGTGGAGTTGACATTCCTTCAAAAGCAGTACTTGCATATGAGGAATTAGGCAATGTTTTATCCAAAATTGGCATTTTAGAATCTGTGAACAAAGCACATCCACCTTCAACTTCAATGGTTTTTCTTGGCATCTTACTTGACTCAGTGAAACAAACACTGAGCATAGACCAGGACAGATTGATGTCCATCAAACAAACGGTTCGCTTATGGTTGAATCGAAAATCAGCTTCTTTGCATGTTTTACAATGTTTAGTGGGAATGCTTAGTTTTGCAGCAACTTGTGTGCGTGAAGGTCATCTCTTTTTCTCTCGAATCCTCATGGTGCTGAAGGAGGCATATGACTGTGAAGATCTTATTGCTATTTCTGAGGAAATGCACAGAGATCTGGTGTGGTGGGACACGTTCCTTATAGATTACAATGGCGTGTCTTGCATTCCCACTGATATCTGGAGTGCCCCAGATGTAATTTTTAGTTCTGACAGCTGCTTGTCAGGGTGTGGCACTTGGTTTTCAACACATTACTTTCATTTTCAATTACCTGATCATATTATTCAGGAAGGGAAACACATCAACCAATTTGAACTTTATGCTATTTTAATAGCTGTCAGAGAATGGGCTCCCTCATTCTCCGGCTTAAACATATTAGTTTATTGTGACAATGAATCTTCGGTGCAAGTACTGCGTACGGGGAAGGCTAACTGCACTTTCATGCAAAAGTGTCTTAGAGAAATAAGATTTCATTCTGCCAAATTCAATTTTAGAGTCAGAGCAGTGCATCTGGCTGGAATTAATAACAGAATTGCTGACTGTTTAAGTAGATGGCATATGTCACAGCATTTCGTGCAAGACTTTTTTAAATATACTAAGGGGCTCCACTTAACAGAAACTACAGTCACGGATTTTAATATAGTTTATTATTGGTAATTGCAGGAAGACATGACCATGGTAAAGTGGCTAGCAAGTCAACTTTGGAAAGCCTGGAACAGTCTTTACAAATGGAAGAAGACACAAAGGCAGACAGTAGCATGCTGGACCCCATCTTGTCAAACAAAATGCCAGTGGTGCATCCAGGAAGGGGTAATGGACTGGGCAGACAAGCCGTGTCAACATCACCGAATGTTGATAACTTGGAGAACAAGCAATTTGAACTCGAGCTTGAAATGACCAAATCACAATGTGCAGCACTAAGCAATGGTACGTCTTCAAATTACATGAGTTATTTAAACTCTTATACTAATTTCTGTGAGGAGTACGGTTATAAACCATTCCCTCTTAATGAAA